>CAUYSK010023424.1:0-37486 GCA_963575035.1 Avahi laniger | reverse complement strand
AATTCCAAGCCCCGTCTACCCGATTTTTCCCACTTTTATTAAGTTGTGGTGGTCTTGGGGGTAGGGCGTCAGGTGGTTAATGCCTGCCAGGTAATAGGTTAGCTGATGTGTCAGATAATAGATTTAGTGTTATGCTGATGGACCAGGTAATAGATTAGTATTATGCTGATGCGGGTCTTCTGTGAGGGGTGGGGGTCTCAGGTGGCTGATGTGCTGAGTAATAGATGGGGGTTTTGCTTATTCTGCAGTGACAACTTGGGGATACTAGCTGCTTCCCAGCTAAGAACATAGCTCACTGAGAGTCCTAGAATCTGCCCTCTCACAAGTTTCCAGTTCCAAAAGACAGATGGAAGAATGCATGGAGAATTTATATCATGTCTTCACTGCCTACATTCCCATTGGTAAAACCTCTGGAATGTGGTTTCAAAATAATCACAAATGGCCTGGGAAGTGCCCAGGAAGAGGAACCTATAGGATGCAGACATAACACTGTCTCTGTCCCCTACACGCTGAGGTGCATGCTCAGGGAGGCAGCAGAGGTATCACTTGGGCAAGAATTATGACCCAGCCAAAAGGATACTGCTTCCTGCTCAGTTCCAGACAAATGTTTCTGTGTATAAATGTGAGCCAATTACCTGATTTTCAAAGACAAGCCAGAAATGTTGATTTTTAAATGTTGACAGTCAATACTATGAGAGAGGTAGGGCAGAGAGAGAGGGACAGAAAGAGAACTTCAGTAGAATCCATGTGTTGAATACCAGGTCTGAATTCTGATTCAGTCTCACTTCTCCATTGATAAACAGGGAAGCTAAAGCCCAAAGGGATAAGAATTGGGAAGAAAAAAAAAAAAAAGAAAAGCCACACAGGAAACACTGAGAGGCCCAGAATCAGTGCTCAAACCCTTGACTGTGTCTTTACTCTGAGAGTTACAGCAGGTCCATGATTTTTCTCCCACTCTTGCTGTCCCCAGGCTCAGCAGTCTCACTGTGAGTGGAGCCTTTCTTGGCAGTGACATGAATGAGAACACTGGTGGGTGAGAAGCCTGGCCCAGTGGGGCTGTTGGTGCAGACACAGTGAGTGAGGAATCCCAGGGCCATTATATATTTATTGGAGATTTGCATATCCTTTTTTACTAAGTGTCTATTTCTATCTCTAAATTATTTTCTACTAGTTTGCCTATCTTGATGATTTGCTGGAATTCTGTGTCTATTTTGGATAAGCGCTCTTTGAAGAGCTTGTTTGTGTTGCAAATGTTTTATGACCTTGATGTTAAGGTTGTCTGAACACTTTCCCCCCAAGGGAAAGAAATCATAAGGAACAGGGTGGATGGTGTTGTTACGTAGAGAGTTATTATAGGATCTCTGGCTCTTCCAGAGAACAGAGTTCCCTATTTTGGTGCTATTTTGAGCAGTTGCTCCACCTGCAAAGAAGGATAAGGGTGGGCACATCATTTTGGTGCTGCTCCACCCTTAATCCTATCCCAAGGAATTGCTACACCTGGGGAAGAAGGGACTACTTTGTCAATCTAGGGGTTCCCCAGCCCAGGCATAATAAGATTTAGAAAGTGACCTAAAGTAACCTAAGGGTAATTAACATGCCATTAGCTTGAAACTGCATCGTGGTTCACCCGCCCACCAGGTGGACTTTCTTAGAGTGAGCTCATATACACAGATGGAATTGAGGATAGCTGTTGATCATTTAATAACATCCTACACCTCCCAAGAACCCTCCTTCATACTGGGCTAATAAAAGGAAACAATACGAGGAGGAGTTAGAGGAAGTGAGTGGGTCAGTGAGTGAGTTGCTCTGTCTCTCTCCACTCACGGAGGCAGACCCGTTTTACTCTACAATAAAGAGCTGCTCTTGTGAAACTGCTCCCTGCCTGCGGTTCCTCCATCCTATTGCCCTTGCTGGGGACTTTTCCAAGAAAAGATTCAGAGGACCGGGATAACAGTCTGGACTTGATACTTTGTGATGCCTGATCATTCTTCAGCCAAGAGCACACCAAGAACTAAGGGCAGACTCCCACCGCGACATCTTTGGTGCCCAGACCCAGGATTTTGGCAAGGTGGGATTGGCACCGCACCTCAATACCGAATGCTCCCAACTGTTATCCTCTGCCCTAACCCTGTCCAAGGCTGCTGAAAGAATCTAGTGGTCACTGGCCGGGTGCGGTGGCTCACATCTGTAATCCTAGGTCTCTGGGAGGCCGAGGCGGGTGGATTGTTTGAGCTCAGGAGTTCGAAACCAGCCTGAACAAGAGCAAGACCACATCTCTACTAAAATTAGAAAGAAATTAATTGGACAGCTAAAGATATATAGAAAAAATTAGCCGGGCATGGTGGCTGTGGTCCCAGCTACTTGGGAGGCTGAGGCAGGAGGATCGCTTGAGCCCAGGAGTTTGAGGTTGCTATGAGCTAGGCTGATGCCACGGCACTCTAGCCTGGTCAACACAGTGAGACTCTGTCTCAAAAAAAAAAAAAAAAAATTAATGTACCAAATTGAATAATACATGATTTTAGACATTGTTGAAAAAATTTACAGAGGTTGGTTTTAGTTCTTAAATAGCTGGCTAATTAAGATGTTTCCACACTATCATAGCTAGTGTTAATATTTCAAGGAACAACATTTGCTAAGGAAGAATCTGCCTAGAATTGTGTTCAGCTACATGTGACACAAAACCCAACCAAACAGTAGCTTGCACAAATTAGAGGGGTGCTTTTTCTCATGTAACAGAAAGATGACAGTTCTGGCATTGTTTCAACAGCTCAAAGATGTCACAGACAAGTCTTTACTACTATCTTTCCCTTTCTCTCAAGAGTACAAGAAAATTTCCATACCTCTAGTCATCACATCTGCATTCCAGAAAAGAAGAAGGAGGAAGCCATAAAAGGACAGATAGTATCTATGTTGGGAGAGGATCCTGGGCTATGGCAGGGCCAGCAATCGAGTAAGGTTTCCCAGAGGGGGTGATGTCTGAGTCAGGTCTTAGAGGAGCCGCGTCCGTCTGGTGAAGCAGGTAGAGCAGGAATCATGCTGCAGGGGGAACAGAATGTGCAAACTGCAGAGGAGCAGGGCATCCCACACATGCAGGGAGTGGCCAGTAGGGTTGTTGACCGACCACTTAATTTCACTGTGTCCAAACAGCCTTGCAAAGGTGAGTGTAAGATGGCATGTGGTGGGGTGCATCCTTTTACTCGAAAACGAGTCACCTCCTTAATAGGGCATCCTATTTAGACCATGATGTAGAGGTGCTTCCTAACCCTAATCGCAGAGGGATTTCTTCCCGTCCTACAAGCATATAGTGTACATGAGGCAAAGCCACCAGGGAGTTCAGCTACCCCTAGTTCCTCAGTTTACCCATCTGTAAGCCAGGGCGTCCCAACCTCTGCAGCACTGTTGCCATTTGGGCTGCATAATTCTTTGTCATGGAGGGCTGTCCTGTGCATGTCGGGATGTCCAGCAGCATCCCTGATCTCTCCTTACTAAATGCCAGTAGCACCCGCCCCCCCATTCCAGGTGTGACAACCAGAAATGTCCCGGGGACGGGGCCAAAATCGCCCCTGGGTGAGAACCACAGCTCTAAGGCACCTCTCAGCCCCAGCATTATCCGGTTCCCGGAGTGAGTCAGGAAACAGAGAAAAAGGCAGCATCTTCAGGGGCCTTGGAAGCATTTCTGTGCCATCTGCTGGGGACCTAAAGCCCCGCCTCTCTGAACCCAGCCGCCTCTCTGGGTGGATATGTGCCTGCCTGGAGGATGCTCAGAGACTCCGACCTGGGGAAATGGCTAGAAAGAAAATCCAGACTCTAAGACCCGTGTGTGTGCTGTGTAGGAGTCACGAGTCAGGGCAGACACCAGGTTGCCGGGGCTAACATGGCCCTGGTGGAAACCTGCAGGCTTCGTTACCCCACAGTTCCCAACTGGAGGCGATCCCCCCACCCAGGGGCGTGGCAGCATGTGGAGAGAGAGTCCAGTTTGCAACCCCTTACTGGTCCAACCACTTTGATTTACAGATAGGGAAACTGAGGCCGAGAGAGAGGAGTGACTTGCTGAAGGCCACACAGTGATCCCTGGTGGACGTGGTCTGCTGACTGCCACTCCCAGGACACTTGTTGGAGCCGGGCTCCCTGGCTTCAGTCGGTCCCCCACCTCTGTGATCCGGCTCAGCTGCCTGCCCAGGTCCCTCAGGGCCCCTTTGTTCCAGTGAGTGTGTGTCCCGTGTTGGGCTGACCTGACCCTGTGAGGAGGGGCCCCTCTCCGGCCCCCAGCTGAGAGCAGGTGACTTCCAGGAGGAATGTACATTGTCCCCTCCCGCTGCCCGCCTGATATCTGACTACCCAGAGCCCATGAGCTCACCACTGGAGTAACACTGCTGTTCCTTAGGTTGTTTGCTTTTTGTTTTTTGTTTTTTGAGCTTACTATGATCCAACTACCGGCAGCGCATCCAACCCAGTCATCCTGCAGTGAAGCCGTCATTTCCACTGCCGCATGATGATCAGCTAGTTGTCTTTGGTGCCTGTCGTCTTTCCACCCACACACCTGTTGGAGGTTGGCAACTTCCCCGGTTTTCCTCCTCCTACCCCATTGTCTCCCTCCTTGCTGTTTCTATGGTGCTGTGGAGGGAGGAAGAGGGACCATCACTTTCTTTGCAAGATGGTTTCCATGGCAACGGGCACTGCGGCTTCAGAGTCAAGCAGCTGCTGCCTCTTGCCCAGAGTCTCCCCGGCGTCGCCCAGATGTCCTGGCCACCATCCTAGGCTGTTGACATTCTGTGTGGCTTCAGCAGCTCATGCTCTTCCTACAGCCTGGAATGTTTGGCTCTACTTGTTTGCATGGCTTATCCCTTCCCTGCTTATCCTGGCTCAAATGCTACCTCCTTGGAGTAGATGTCCCTGACCTCCTGCTCCTAATTACTCTTTATCCCCTGTCTCCTGCTGTAGCTCTTCTGGCACTTAGCATGAGCTGAAATTCTGTTATTTGTCTATTTGTTTACTGCACACGACCCTGACGAGAATGTCAGTCCCATGAGGATGGAAACTTTGTCCTGTTCAATGCTCAATTTCCAGAGTCTGGCACAGTGACTACTGCAGAGTAGGTGCTCAGTAATGACGGATGATGGAATGAGTGGTCCCCTGCCTCCTCTCCAGATCTCAGCCTTCTAGTCCATGGGAATGTCATTTATTTGGGTGTGATGTTAGGCTACTTAGCATCTGTCAAATGAGCTGTGCTTTGGAGTTTTTCACAAAGCAAAAAGAAAAAGAATAGCCATTAGAAAAGCTTTTAAGTCTGGGACTGCTTGGAGTGTCCATTGCTATGGAACAAACAACTCCAAACCTCAGTGGCTGAAAGCAACAACCACTTTGTGTGCTCAGGATTCGGTGGGTGAGGAATTCAGGCAGGGCTTAGCCAGGTGGTTCTTCTGCTCCAGGCAGTGCTGGCCAAAGTCATTCACTCAGTAGCATTAAGACCTTGGCCAGCCAGGCTGGGCTGGAAGGCCCATGGAGGCTTCACTCGAGTGTCTGGTGCCTCGGTGTTCCTCCACAAGACCTCTCTCTCTCCATTTGGTTAGCTTGGGCTTCCTCACAGCATGGCAGTCCCAAGAACTAGACTTTGTACACGGCAGCTGGCTTCAAGAAGGAGTATTCCAGCCTGTGGAGGCCAAAGCTGCAGATCTCCTTCTGCCTCAGGGGTTTATACAGCATCACTCTGCACCATATTATTAAGACAAGTCACAAGGGATAGGACTCAGAAGGAAGGGAAGTAGACTCCACCTCTGACGGGCAGAGTAGCAAAGATTTCAGCCATATTTCATTCACCACAGGGACCAGTCCCTTTCCAGGCCAGGCAAGGCTGTTGGAGAGCTTCCCAGAGCGTGGAACAACTGGACCACCAAACGGGCAACTCCAGGGACTCAGACACAGGAGTTTATGGGTTGCCTTTCCAGGCTCTGCCACAGCTGCAACTCAGCACTCAAGACTCTTGGTCGCTGCTTCTCTCACTTCCAAATTCCAGTTCCCAGGACAGGGGCTCATTGGCCTGTCATTCAGTCACGCTGCCAGCTCCAGCCTGGGAGACAGAAGCACAAGTCCGGCCATGGCCCTGGAGACTGTCCAGGTTATTGGGGCAGATTCTGGAAAGGGAAGGTGGTTTAAAATCAGAGGCAGGATGGACACCCCCACCCCCCAAAAAAAGTCTGGCTTGGATATGGAGACCGATGACATCGCACGTGCTCCCAGAGGGTGCAAAAGGTTTAACACCCACATGATGAGGCTTCCTGAGGAGAACCAGGCAGGCTTCCCAAGCTGGTCCAAAAATGGCTTGAGAAAGCAAGGAAAGGAGACCGCCGTGGGGTTTCATGGTTATTAGTGGGTGGGGCTGGGGTGAGGATTCCCAAGCAGTGTTTGAACCAGCCTCCAGCACACAGGAAGGGGCGCTCGCTGGCACACCAGCAGGCCCAGAGGTGGGACAGAAGGGGGAGAGGGAGGAACGATGCTTAAAAGCTGTCGACAGTCAAATATCAAGACATAGAGTCAGACTTTTCATTTCAAAGGCCTGCTAAAAATCCTTTGTATCTGCACAACAGTTGATTAAACCCATTTCTCCTCATTACCCTACAATCCACAGCAGCTCTAAAGCCTCGAGATCCAGGAGGCTCTGAGCTGAGGGGCACAGGACAGGGCAAGTGAGTTTGTCCCAGGCCTGGACCTTGGCTGGAGCTGCACAGAGCCAGCTGTGCACACGGCAGAGCCTGGGGTGCAAAGGACAACAAGGCCGGGCTGGAGTTGTGGGGGCAGAGGGGTAGAGTTTGGAGGATAGTGCTGGCCATTGAAGAACAGAAACTCTCATACCCTTCCTCACTCCTCGGTTCAGAAGGATTTTCATCTTAGGAAAAAATAGGATCAAATAGAAAATGCTCATGGCTAAGCTGATCCTGCTCTGCATGGTCAGAATCAATGTCCTTGGATCAAACCAAACTGGGATCAACCTAAATGCCACCTCCTCCAGGAAGCCTGCCCCCATCTCTACCTTCCATCCCCTTGCTCTATGGCTTGTGGCCTTGCCTGGGACTGCCTCATGTTGTTATCGCTGCTCCTTAAGGTAAAGGTTGCACACTCATGTATCCCTGACACCTGTCTCCTCCCTTCCTCTCCCATGACCCTGGCCTCCACTCCCTGACCCCCAGGCACACCCATCATCACCCCAGGGTCCATGTTTCTGCAGGACATTTGCACATACCACCCCAGCCAGGGCAAGTTCCTGTAAAGGAAAAATAAAAATCTCAGGACCCGAGCCCCCCAAAAATTCGTTATGCCAAAAGGAAGAACTGAGTCGCACAAGCATCACCATCCTCTCCCCAGTGAGGTACAGGGGTCCTCTTTTAAGAAATGAAGGGGCTTAGAAAATGATTAAACAGGATTTTTGGTGGACAGGGTATGGGAGGGAGGAAGGAAGTCTGGCGGGAAAGATGGTCCTGTTCCACAGGTAAGCCTCCGATAACAGCCCTCGGGGACGGTTTTATGCAATCCTTTAAGGGTGTCAAACTCTCAGCAAATCTGTCCCAGATTAAATAAGCAGGGACTGGCTGCATTTAACAGAGAATCTCTGCAGATGTGAATCTATCCCCCAGCCCCGGCCTCCCCACCTGGACAGCCTTCCAGCATATTCCTGTTTGCCCACAGCCATCTCAAAATATGTCAAAGACATGTATTTTGGGATAAAATATTTCTTATTTCCTTCAGCCCTAAAAAAAAAAAAAAGAAAAAAAACTCTTCAAGATATACAGCCCCTGTAAAATGAGTACGTGTCAGTTATAACCTTAGGACTGCAGCCTGAATAAACTCTGAGATGTCATCACAAGTTTATCTCCACAGATGCAAACCAAGGAAGAGGAAGGATCACTCTTCTACCCCCTCTGAGACGATCGCAACATTGACTATTTCCTCTGCTGTTTATGTCATCCTATGTGGATTCACTGAGCACCACATAGAACTTCACAAGAAAACCATCAGCTGCCTCACTGCTCACCTCCTTCACCCCTCCCTTTTTCCTGTGCACCCCGCTTTCCTCCGAACGGGACATTCCCAACCTCTTCTGCAGAGAGCCCGGTCCGGACAGGAACTTTGCGGCGGTGCTTTTCCCGGAGCGGCCTCTAAACCTTGGCTTCGTGAACCTCAACTGAGTGTGACTCTCGATGTTCAGTCACTTGTTATTTAACATCCCCATGGCAGTCAACCCTGGCTCCTGAACTGCTCCTCCTCGGGGCACGTGCGGGTCACAGCTGCGGCCGCAAGTGCATCCCGCAGCCCCCTCCGGAGAACAGGAAGATCTGTTGTTCGGTGTAGCGGGATCTCAGGAAACAGCGGGGAACGACTGAATGAGTGAAGGAAGCAATGATGCCGGGTCCCGCGGAAGTCTTCCCCTCAGTCCCTCTCCGTAACAGGGGTGTTTGCCTGTAGGAGCTAGTTTAACACTTGCAGAACAGCGGAGGGCTCGGTGTGCGTGCCCAAACACGGAAAACTCCTTTTTCCCCCAAAGCCCCGGGGCGAGGTTTCAGGCGCGCCCGGAGGGGACGCCCGCGCCGTTAAGAGGTGGCGGCGCGCCCTCTGGTGGTGCAACTGCCGACTGCAGGGCCGGGCCGCGCGACGCGCTCGCTGGGGGCAGTCGGGGACCTCTAGACCCTGGGGTGTCCCTTCAAGTGCAGATTCCCCGGACCTGCCCGGCTCCAATCCTGTGATTCTGATTCAAGAGATTTGGGGAAAAGCCTGTGATTCTTCACATTTATTAAGTACCTCTCTTAAGGAGGACTCCAGGGCCACATTTTGAGGAACGTTGGTCTTGGGCAAAAGGCAGGGGGACCCTTCGGTTTTCCAGAGCCTCTGAGGTCTCATGGGGCAATGGGGTGGCCTCAGGCGTGGCGGGATTCACGGAGAAGATGCACAGCTTCCTGGCTCAGTCCCCAGCATAACCCCGGTGGAGAGTTTAACCCGTTTTGAGGGGAAAACGTGGGTCGGAGCTGCCCCTGGCTGGTTGCACGATTGGTAGAGATTAAATCTAATAGTAATAGTCAGAAGTGGGCACTAAGAGATTTCTGGGTTCAAATCCCAGCCCCTCCCATTTAGCAACTGTGCGACCTCAAACCTCTCTGGGCTCCACCACCTCCTCTCTTTAATGGGAATAAAGCCAACCCCATAGGATTTCTCCGATGATTTATTGTGGTTACATCATCAAACAGAAGACTCAGCACATTGTAAAAACTCAACAAATAATCCCCAATATTGTTGTAGTTATTGTAATAATTATTTAATCAACAGACCCTTACATAGGACTTGCTCTGTGCTAAGCAATGGAAGTTAGAAGGAATGGGAAAACAGAAAGAAAAAGAAATAAAATGCTGCGCTTACTTCCAAAGAGCCCACCATCTAGCAGGGACATCGGATGGTGGTTGACACATGTCCACCCTCAAGATGACTCCAGCCTCAGCCACTGTCCAACCGCAACCACATGAGAGACCTTGAGCAAAAATCACCCAGCTGAGCCCAGCCAACCCCCAGAGGACCTGTACAGGTAGCAATAATGATAAACAACTGCTGCTGTTTTATGCCACTAAATTTGGGGTGATTTGTTACCCAGAGATAAGTAACTAAGACATATGTTTATCTACATGTCCCAAAGCCAGATAGAAAGTGATGAGTTTAAGAAAGGGACAGAGAAATAGATGCAGAGTTTCTAGGGAGTCTAAATGGCCCACCTATGCCCTTTAGCATTTCCAGACCACCTCGAGTCCCCTGCACTGTGTTGTAGGAGTGCTTCCCTGGAGCCTCTCACTCCTAAGATAGCGTGGGGGAAGCACGACCTCCCACCTCTTTGTAATTCCTTCTCAGTCTCCATCTCTCACCACTTTCCAATCCTCTTTCACTGTGAGTAAGTGTTTAGGAGTCAGGAGACCTGTTCTTAGCCACCTGCTGTGAAATTTTGGACTGTGTCTATCGTCTTTGTGTTTTGATCTAAACCAAGCCTGGAAGAGCCTCATTCCATACATGCACGTATCCATTCTTTAAAAGACGGGAAAGAAACCAGTTGCATCTAGTTACAGCTGAACTAGATTTGTAAATGATTTTATTTTGTTCTCCAGACATTTGTATTTTCCTAAATTTTTCCTAGTGACCATAATTATGTTGCCCATAAAATTCAAAACAATGATAGCCTTTTTAAGGGCAGATACCCCGGCTCCATCTGGAATCCAGGGAATGAGAAGGGCGTTGAGAATGGCTAGGTGGAGGGCAGCTTAAGTGGAGCCCTGTGCTGGCATCAGAGGGCAAGACAGCCACTGAGAAAGGACAGCGCTGGGCTTGTAGCTGCGGTGGGGCAGAGGAGGGTCCCAGGATGCGGGGTTCACGTCTGCAGCACAGTTCAGGAGCGGCTGGGATACTGGGAAAAGCAGCTCCTTCTGGGGGACCTCAGTGCTGCCACTGCCGCAGTATCCCCCACCCCCTCTGGTGCAGCAGCATTTCCTGGGGGCAAAGGTGAGCGGTCAAGCCCTCTGCTTCCCCTCACCCACCCTGGACTTCCGGTCAGAGAGCTTATCCTTGCTTACTTAAACCAGCACTTGCTGAGATAGCCGTTTTCTGGAGAACAACACCGCCCCAGCTTCTTCCAGAGACTTTGGCGTCTCCTCATTCGGTTCCTTCATTCGTTGACTGAATTTTATTAAGTGTCTTCTTAATAAAATTCAGATACAAGCCCAGCGCCGTCCTTTCTCGGTGGCTGTCTTGGCCTCTGATGACAGCACAGGGCTCCACTCAAGCCGCCCTCCACCTAGCCATTCTCAACGCCCTTCTCATTCCCTGGATTCCAGATGGAGCCGGGGTAGCTGCCCTTAAAAAGGCTGTCATTGTTTTGAATTTTATGGGCAACATAATAATGGTCACTAGGAAAAATTTAGGAAAATACAAATGCCTGGAGAACAAAATAAAATCATTTACAAATCTAATTCAGCTGTAACTAGATGCAACTGGTTTCCTTAAGTGTCTTAAGGTCTGTTCTGATGTGGTGGCACAGATATGACTATGACATTCATTGTCCTCTGGGGCCTCCCAGATAATTAATGAGAAACGCTTAGCCTTCCAGATGTAACAGACAAGGTTTAACCATCCTGAAGCCCCCAGAGCCCTTAGGACAAGAAGCAGCCAGCTACGACGGGCAGGGAATGTGGGTGAGCTCAAAGCTGGTGGCGGAGCCCAGCCTGCCATCAGGCCAATGCCCGTCGGTGGCCCTCTCTGCACCATCCAAGTCTGGCAGCTTCCACTGCACGTCTGGAGGTCTTTTCCCTTTTCCTGTTACATGGTCGTGCTCTTTGTGGAAGAGAACACCTGCCCAAGCACACAGGGACTGCATGGATTTCACGGGACTCAAGAATCTCCCTAAATTCTAAAATGTTGTGCATATGTGCATATTTCAGGAGAAGTTCGAAGCTTTCTTGAGATACTGTCGGGACTGCAACTCAAAGAAGTTTAACAACACTTCTTCGGCCTCACGTCACATTTGGGGATAAATGAATGGTGTGCAACTCGTCTGGAATAACAGGACGGAACACCCCACACTGACACTGCACGCGCTAGTGCCAGACACTATTCTAAGCACTTTGCAGGTGTCAGACTACTGACTCCTCAGGACGACCTTGAGCTTTAGGGACAATTAGTACCCATAGTTTACAGATGAGGACACCAAAGCAGAGTACGCAACTCGACCAGTGGTGAAGTCAGAATTCGACCCAGGCAGGGCGCCCTGCACCACTGCTGGAATGCAACGGAAGAAGGAAACGCCCTTGAGCCTGCTGTGGGGCTCGGCCCCCTGCCTCTCCCGCCAGCCCTTCTGATGAGGGAGTGTTGCCTCTAATCTGCCAGGTCAGGAAATGGGTTTAGAGAGTCAGCGGCGGCAGAGCCTGTCTGTCTCCAAGGCCCAGCCTCTGTCCAGAGCATGGCAGGAGCAGGTGCCAGGAACCGAAGGGCAGTGGCTGTGTGCTCACAGCAGGGACAAGCTGCCCGTGCCCTGGGCTGTCGTCAAGCACGCAGTGCCCCCTGGAATCTGTTGCAATAGTCCAGAACTCGCAGCAGAAGACAGAGTAAGGGAGTAAAACCCCAAATCGTAGACTATTGCGTAGGCAATCATTTATTTCCACATTCATGAAACCAGAACTCTACAGCCATCGTTCATCCATTCATTCACCTGGTGACTGCTGATGGAGCACGTATCATGTGCCAGTGAAGGAAGCAGGCGCTGCCACTCTGGTGGCCCTGAAGCTTTGCCCATGCGGAGAAGCGGCGGGTGCTCAGAAGGAACACGGGCTTCGGTCCAGCAGCCCCGGTGTACACACTGACTCTGGAATCTGAGCCAGCCGCTTCCCTGGGCTGACATTTTCTCACGTGTAAAATGGGCTAAAATAGTACTCATCGTGTGTGAGAGAGGTCGAGAGTTGACAGAGAGCAAGGGAGAACTAAATGAGATAATAGCTCTCGCTGTGTCTGACCTGCCACATTCCTCTCTTGTGCGGACCCATTTTGGACCCCAGGCCAGCGGGGTCCAGGGCTGTGCTGGGCCTGCTCTGTCATTTCTGCGTTTCGCCCAGCTCAGGGATCCCAGCTCGTCCTGATGCTCAGCGGTGTGTATCCCACTTAGGTTAAGGCCCTGAGGACCTGAAACACATTCTTCTAGAGGGAGCTCGAAGGCTCGAGGTTATCTCATTCTGGTACCCAAGGCCACATCGCTCCCTGTGGTCCTCCCCAGATGTTTCAGAAGGGTTCTGGGGTGCAGAGGCTCACTGATTACTGGAGAGAGAGCAGGTTTAACTCCATAGTTAAAGAGGAAATGCACAAGTTGAATTATTCCTGGCCCAAGGAGGGGTCTGGTCTCACCCCATGCCACCCTTGCTCTGTCCTTATGATCCAACCCGTGAGACCTCAGCAGACTCCATCCTCAGAAGTCACTTGGTCCAGGATTGCAAAGTGGAGGCCTGGGCAGGACCAGCCCACAGTGGGTCTTGTCTGGCCCACAGAGAGCGGGCTCTCTCCACTGCCACATCCCTGCTGTTCCCTGCGTGTCACCCTGGTACTTCCTTACCTGGTCACAGAGGCTCTGGAGTCTGCTGCCCCTGGCCTGGTGCAGCCCTCCTTGTGCAGGTGGGGGTGAGGGGCTGAGGCCCAGAGAGGGGCGTGGATAGGCTTAAGTTCACACAGCACTTGAGGGGCCGAGTGGAGACCAGACCCCTCCACTCAGGGCTTCCCCTGGGCCTCAGGGAGAAGCAAGGGCCAGGTATTCTCCAGGCATTGCACATCCTGCAGGGACAGGTGAGCCCTCTTGGGGTCCCCGGGAGGGAAGAGGGGGTATTCTCTTGAGAGGAGGTGAGCCAGCTTCCGGTGAGGTCTGCCTCCATGTTGAGACTCTGTCCAGTGCCCTGGGTCTGTTCATTAATAATTACCTGATGGGGAGGCGGTGGGTGGTGCTGAGAGGGCCTCGTTTCTCTAGTCCTCCTGGGCTTGGGAAGTCGCCTCTAGAGCTCAGACAGCCACCGGGGGCCACTCCAGGACTGACTGTACCGTGAGTAACCCTCTGAGACAATGGAGACCTGGGAGACTCCAGGGGGACAATGACCAACTGTCCCGGTTTGCCCAAGACTGAGAGTTCTCCTGGGACGTGGAACTTTCAGTGCTAAAACCAGGAAAGTCACTGGCAAGCTGAGATGGGGTGAGAAATGCTCAGGCTAGAAAGACCCTGACACGTGACTGTACCCAACCTCCCTGCTGCACTGGTGGGAAACTGCCCAGACCAGAGGAGTGTCCCCAAGGACACGCAGCTATGTAGGGCAGCACCGGCCTGGCACTCAGTCTTCCGGCTCCCAATCCAGGTGCTTTTGGGGTGATCATGCTCAAGGGTGATTCTGGGTCAGCTCACTGTAAGGCCCAGAGAAGTGTTGGGAGGTGGGTGTAGGTTGGTAAGGAGGGCTGTTGAGCAGGTCAGTGACATGGTCTCAGGCATGTTTTTAAATTATCTCCCCAGCTGCTGGGTGGAGAACAGAGAGCAGAAAGACCAGTTAGGACCCAGCCCTGCAGGGGTCTGGGCCAGAAGTCAGCAAACTACTGCACATGGGTCAAATCTGGCCTTGTTCACTGCCCATGAAATAAGAATGCAACACACAAAATAGAAACTTAAAGTTTATGAATATAAAATATAAATTTGAAATATAAGTTATAAATATAAAATGTATAAAGGCTTGAAAAACTCAGCAGAAGAACAGGATTTTGTGACACAGGAAAATTATATGAAATTCAAATATCAGTGTCTATACGTAAAGTTTTCCCAGGGAACAGCCACGGCCATTCCTGCATGTCTTGTCTGTGGCTGCTTCCGGCGATCACAGCAGGGTGGAGTAGTGGCCACAGAGACTGTGTGGCCTGCAAAGCCACAGATTTTATTACCCGGCCTTTGGTGGAAAAGCTTTTCGGAGTCCTGGTGTGTGTGAAAGATGACAGGGACTCGAATGAGGACCACGGTCGTGGAGGGGAGGGAGGTTGAGGGGCACCTGCAGGACATGCGGATGGGCAGATGGAAGGCCTGAGAAATGTCAGGATGGCAACTAGGTTTTCGCCTGAGCACCAGATCACACTGGGGCCATTCGATGGGGCAGGGACAGATTTGGTGGAGAAACTCGAGCAGCCTGTCTTGGGCAGGTGAAGGTCGTTATGAAAGGGACCCAGGCCTATCCCTGCGACTTTGGGCAGACCACCTGTTGAGCATCAGTTTCCTTGTCCGTACGGGGTGGTAACAGGAAGACCAGTTCTCCTGAACTCTCCCTGGGAGAGAGGTCAAACAAAAATCACATGTGTGAGGTTTGTAAACTGTAAGGCACTCCACGGGTGTGTGCGGAGCAGAGGCTAGAATAGACTCTGGTGATTCGCAGCCTCGGTGCAAGGTCGCTGGGCTAATGCAATAAACTCATCTGAAAGACAAGCGTGGTGGGAGCAGCTCCAGGCTAAGTGTGGAGACTGGGGGTCTGGCGCGGATATTTGCTAGGTAAATAACTTGGGTCAGTCACTTTTGGAGCTTTCGTCTCCCCCTCTCTCGATTGAGAGTACAGTCTATTGTCACGAGGAGCTCACGGAGATGGAAATGCAATGAGCAGACAGGCACAAGGCGTGTGCTTTGTAAGTCCAAAGCACCACCATGCAATAGCATCGTCACCACACATGGAGAGCACTGGGCATTCTTTCCGTCACCTTCCTCAAGCCCTGCTGCAGGAGTCGAGGGTGTCCCTCACCACCTCCGGGTGCTGGCCCACTGTTCACCTTCTTGGTAAGATTCTGTGTTCTGCCGGGGGGATGTTCTGGCCACTCTCTTTCCTCCTGCAGGCCTGAGAGTGCACAGGATGCACCTTGCCTACCGCCCGCTCCTCCTCCTGGCTGCACTGCTGACCCTTTCTCACGGCCAGCTACCCCCTCAGCATAATGGCGAGGGTCGCACTGACAGCTCCCATCAGCAGGTTCCAGGGACAGGTGAGGGCTCCCCCAGCCTTAGGATTGCCCCCGCCAATACCGACTTTGCCCTCCGCTTCTACCACCTCATCGCTTCTGGAAGCCCCAAGAAGAACATCTTCTTCTCCCCGCTGAGCATCTCAGCCGCCTTGGCCATGCTCTCCCTGGGGGCCCGCTCGCACAGCCAGACCCAAATGCTCGAGGGCCTGGGCTTCAACCTCACAGAGCTGTCTGAGTCTGACATCCACAGGGGCTTCCAGCACCTTCTGCACAACCTCAACCTCCCCAGCCGCGAGCTGGCAATGCACGTGGGCAGTGCCCTGTTCCTGAACCACAAGCTGCCATTCCTTCCCAAATTCCTTAATGAGACCATGGTCTTCTATGAGTCCAAACTCTTCCACACCGACTTCTCTAACACTGTGGGTACAACCCAGCTTATCAACAACCATGTCAAGGAGAAAACTCAAGGGAAGATTGTGGATTTGGTCAACAAGCTCAGCACGGACACCTCGATGGTGCTGGTGAATTACGTTTACCTCGAAGGTAAGAGTCAAGTCATCTGGGGGTCCTGCATCTCCCTTGACCCCTCAATTTGTTGGCTGGTTAAATATCAAAAAAAGTAAGTGGGTAGGTTGGGTCTGAGAGGGTTGAACAGCCCTCAGAGGATGTAATGTTAGAGCGTCATATATTAAAGACGCTGTAGTATTGAGGTTTCCATCCCTTCCTGTCTTTAGACATATTTTCTCATTTATTTTCTTAATAAATGTAATACATGGAATGCCTCATAGCCAGTGCCCATGAATTGAACTGCTGGATTCGTGTCTGAGCTTGGCTACTACCGACAGTGTAAACAGGTCGGCTTGTTTGCTTGAGACAGGGATGAGAAGAGTCTCCCCTTCAAAGACTGGCTTCTAGGACGAAATGGCCTAACACATACTTCTCAGAAGACAGCCTAAAGGGTGGGCAGACCACAGCCCATAGGCCAAATCTGGTTGGCCACTTGGTTTTGATAATAAAGTTTTATTGACACACAGCCATGCCCAGACATTTACGTGTTGTCTGTGGTTGATTTCATGCTACAAAGGCAGATTGAGCAATTGCTGCAGAGGCTGAATGACATGCAAAGCCTAAAACATTCACTGTCTCTACAAACTATTTTTGTTTGTCAACCACTGACCATTCTATATACTCAAGAAATAGCACCTGTAGTTACTGTAATGATAACGGTGCTCATTCTGGAGACCTTAAAAAATACATAAAAGCATAAAAGAGAGACTAGAAATGACCCTAGTTGTACCACCCTGAGGCAACCAATGTTAGTATTTCAGCATCTTTTCTCCTGGTCTTCAGCTCACACACACGTGTTAGCGCAGTTGATATCACGGTGTGGGGACGATTTTGTACAGCGTGTGTCAGGCTCCATCAGAGAAGCAGAGCCACCTCGAGCCAGGGCGAGGGTATTGTCCCAGGAATTAGTCCTCCCACGGTGTGGGAGGGGCTGCGGAGGGAAGATCTAGAGGACGGGGGACTTGGAGGGACAGAGGAGGTTGCTGGCGCGGGTGGACAACTCGGAGCCTACAGGGGAGTCTACGTGCTGGCACCTCCAGCGCCAGAGCGGGTCCGTGGAGGGGCACTTGTGGACAGCGCCTGCCGAGCACCTGGTGGTGGCCTGGGGACACTGTTGGTCGGAGGGGTCAGTGTTGGGAAAAGGAGCTTGGAGGCAAATAGGGACAAACTAAGCACACAGGGCACTGCTGGGTCTGTCCTTCATCGTAGCTGACCAGCAAGACCTTCAGAGAGCAACAACGGCCTCACATCCAAATATCATGCTAGTAACTGGCTGGAACCCGGAATCTACAGGGAACAAAACTCTGGGAGCATTCTCAGATGAATAACCCAGCCAAATTGGTCTCCTCGCGTAATTTACATGGGGAGTTTTCATGCACCTTTGAAAACTTTTTTTTATTTCAGCATATTATGGGGATACAGATGTTTAGGTTACGTATGTTTCCCTTGCCCCCCCTCTCCCCCCTGAAAACTTTTTTAAAAAACATTTTGTTTTGAAATAACTAAGGAAGGAAGGAAGACAGTAGTATGCGTTTCGCTGTCTGGTTGGAATCCCAGATCGCTTACTTTTTTCTGGACAAATACTCCTGGCACAGAGGCCTCAATCCATTCACCCCACCTGCCGCCACCCCACTGCTCAAAACCTCCTGCCCCCGTCCCCTCTCCCCGCAGCAGAGGTTCCGGGCCCATCGATGTCATTGCTTCCTTGCAAACACCTAATCTCCTTGGCTTTCTCTTCCTCCATCTTACTTACCTGGCCAAGCTGCAAACCTGCTTAACCCAAGTGATCTAACTGTCTACACCTGCACCCAGCAGCTGACTGTGGTTGGAGAAAAATGCCCGCTTGAGCTGATGGTCTCACCTGATGTTTGTGCACACAGCTCTGTGCACACTGCTCTCTCCACACTGCCCAGCCATCCCGTTCACTCTTCTCTGCACGCTCCAAAACAATGGCTTCTTCCTCTCACATCTCTTCCCTGCTCCTGACTTTCACTTAATGATCTTGCCACACACTCATTGAGAAAACAGACTTGGTTAAGCGGAAATCTCTCATCTTCTCACCTCCAAATCTTCTCGCCTCCCCGCATCTGGAACTGCAAGCACAGAGCCCCTCCCATGGCAATGGCAGAAGTGACCCTCTTATCAAAAGGCGACCCTGCTGCTCACACTCTGCAGTCTCCTCTCTCCTTCTCAAGAACGCTGACCCAACAATTAAGCCTCTTTTCAGCCTCTGCAGTTTCTTCTCTGCTGATCAATCCTATTCACACATCAGCAAACAGCATCCTCGGGGACCTCTCGTTTTACGATCTGAATGAGCCCTAAGGGATCCGTTCCCCAGGAATGTCAGGTTCTGAGTGATGGGAATGATATGCACAGATGGGATGAGGCAGGGTCCGGAGCGACTGTTACGGGGACTCAGAGCACCAGGTGCAGTTCCCTGGCCGGAGATTGGCTTCATGGCCCCCAGACGACATGTACCTTCTTTCCTTCCCTCCAGCTCTGTGGGAGAAACCATTCGTTGCCTCAAGGACCACCCGCAGAGACTTCTATGTGGATGAGTCCACCACGGTCCAGGTGCCCATGATGGTGCATGATGAAGAGCACCACTGGTACCTGCACGACCGGTACCTGCCCTGCTCGGTGCTGCGCATGGATTACAAAGGAGACGCAACAGCACTTTTCATTCTTCCTAACCAAGGCAGGATGAAGGAGGTGGAAGAGGTTTTGACTCCAGAGATGCTAATGAGGTGGAACAACTTGCTCCAGAAGAGGTAATCAGTGTGCCACCTAAGGCAGAATCTACTGTACTACCTTTCAAATGTATCTTTCTGATGAAAGCCAGTGTCCCAAAATCGGGAGTGATGGCCAAATTACGAAGAAATCTCAGTTGCTCTAAGATTTTCCATGGGTTTCCTTAAGCAGTGAACTTTTCTGTTATATTTAAAATCAGGGAAAAGAGAATTGCCTAGGTGTTAAGCATCCTGGGCTCTAGGCGCAGCTCTTCGGCTGCACGAGACTTGGGTCATGTGAGTTTGCCTCTCTGAGGTCAACCTCTGTGCAAGGAACAGGTAGACCCCTGGCCAGGAGAGCTGCCTGAGCTGGCATGGGCGAGTTCACGAAAACTCCATCCAGCCACTCAAGAAATTAGCAAGGATGTTCTCCATCATGCCGGGGCTATGAGCAGAAAAAGCTTCCACCCACATATAAGAAAAAGGACCCCGGCTCGAGGCCGCATATCAATGAAAAATTCACACCACTCTTCTGGTGGAGGGAATTTGATCCAAAGTAATAAACTGGTCCAGTCCAAGCGAAGCCCCCCAAGTCCCCAACAGAGGCAAAGGCAAACCGCCACACGGGAGACACACATCTGCCTTCCTGGGCACCTGCACGCCACAGCAACAACCTCCCCTGAACAGGAGCTCCCAGGGGCAGAGGGTCCCACAGACAGCAGCCCCTGCGGCAGAGGAGTCCAGCCGTCAGCCTCTGGGAGCACCAGCGAGGGGCAGTGTGAGTGAGCCCAAGGCGTGCGTAGGGACAGAACCCAGATGGAGCAGAGCCGCCCAGGAGGGCTCAGCGCAGTGGGGGTCTCTGGCATGTTCACGAATCTGATGTTTTAAACCCTTTTAGGAATTTTTACAGGAAACTGGAGTTGCGTTTCCCCAAGTTCTCCATTTCTGGCTCCTATATATTACATCAGATTTTGCCCAAGCTGGGCTTCGCCGACCTGTTCTCCCCTTCGGCTAACTTCTCCGGCATCACCGACCAGTGGAACCTGCAGGCGCCCAAAGTAAGTCATCGACAGTCATCAACTCCTAGAGACCTCGGTGGGGGACTCCTGCCCTCGAGAGCTGCTGGGTGATGGGAGCTCTCCCTGCCCCCACGTGGAGTCTCAGAGCCTGAGCGTGTTCGGTCACCCACAGGCATAGACATCCAGGAGCCATTGGCCACGTGCCGGGCGTGATGCTCGGTGCTGGGGCTACAGTGTGGACCCTGCTCTCAGAGAGTAGTCCTCCACCCAGGAAGATGGCATCTCGTGGATGATGGCAATAGAGAGAGACAGGTGCAATGACAGACACAGAGGAAGAGTGCAGACGAGGCTGGGCTGGGTGCATCTGTGTCAAGGAGAATTCTTAGTTGAGAGAAAGAGATGTGCAACTTTAGCTAAGAAAAGCAAAAGTGCATTTGAGGGTAAAGCCCTGGGTTTGAGAGTTTGAATTCCAGGCTGCCTCTGATGCTGTCTGGGGGTGGGGAGGACCCAGTGTCTGAATTCATCTCCCTCACCTTTGAAATGGACGTAATACTACTGACCTCATAGGATGGTGATGAGATTAAATAAGATAACACATGCAGAGCACTAGGCCAGGAGTAAGTGCTCATAGGGTGACAGCTGACATCACTGCATGGGATAGGAGGTCAGTCGGCCCCCTCGCCCACGGTGGGAATTCTTGCTGTGATCTTCCCAGTAAGTGGCTTTGGGAGCCGCGATGAGCATCACTCGCCAGCAGTTTCCGGTTCTCCCAGTCTTGCCTGGGCGGGCCCCTCTTATGTTGTCTTGGAGATAATGCCCCTGACTTCTCCCCCAGGGCTTCCACAAGGCCACCCTGGACGTGAATGAGGCCGGCACCCAGGCTGCAGCGGGCACTGGCTTCTCCGTCAGGTTCTTATCCGCCCAGAACAATCACCGAGTCCTGTGGTTCAACCGGCCCTTCCTCGTGGTGATCTTCTCCACCAGCACCCAGAGCGTCCTCTTTCTGGGCAAGATCGTCGACCCCACAAAACCATAGCCCTCCCATGGCTGGCTCATCTGCCTCCAGCTGGAGGACGTGGCTGGGGAGTGCTGGGTGTCAGCAGCTCCATGTTCAGAGTGGGAGACCAGGATGACTCCGAGATCCAGCGCAGAAGGCGCAGGCCAGGGGGCAGGGTGTGGGTGGCACCAAGGTGGGCATGGACTGGACACCCAGCTCAACCTCGGGCTGTGCAACCTCGGGCAGACATCTAACCTCTCTGAGCAAGTTTCCACCACTGGACAGTAGGGGAAATCCTCCCTGGGATTTTACAGATTAAACAAAATGGTGGCTATGGAAAGCCTGGGTCAGCGTGTTGCATGTAGTGGATACTCCATAAATGTGTCCTTTGTCTGTCCCTCTGGGGTTTGCCCTGTACTCCAGGTATACCTGGTCCCAGACGCAGGGTATGAGGAGCTCCAGGTTCCAGTAGGTTGCCCAGAGTGTGCAACAGAGGGGACGGCGTGGGCAGCCAGCTGCCTCCAGGCAGGGCCAGCGCGTTGTCCCAGAGCAGGGGCTGGGAAGGCCATGGCAGGGCCGAGCACCAACCATTCTGGACAGACACCCGGTCAGGAAGGATGCGCGAGGCACTGCCCCCACCTGTGGCCACAGATATGTGGCCAGTATCTCTCCCAGGACAGAAGGCCGTGGTCGAGGGACATGCCACAAGGCAGGCGATGGGACCCAGGAGCCCTGTCTTCACATCCTGGCTCTGCTCCGATGTGTTCTGGATCTTCTGGCAAAGCCCTGCCTCTCTTGGGCCTCAGTTTCCCCATCTGGGTAATACGTGCCGGCTTGTGTGGCTCAGACTGTTTGAGGGTATGGGGTGAATTCTCTGAGGAGGGTCTACCCAGAGTCTGTGAGAATAAACTCACCCTTCCCACCGGAGGGGACAGGCCCATGGGACCTGGCTTTGTGTGTCCCAAGCCGCTGTCGCTTCTGGCAAATGAACTTCTCTGGGCAGGGCACTGTGGGTTTTCTTGACGGCCCGTTCGTCAGTGACAGGCAGGGCTACAGTGAAGGCCCCCCGCCCTTAACCATGGACATGCAGTCCCCGGGGGCAGTTAGAGCTGGGGACAGTCCAGCCAGGAGGGCTCCCCGCTTTCCCTTCCTGGGCCCAGCCTACCCTCGGCTTTGAGGTCTGGGGCCACAATTCCCACAATGCTTTGCCATCAACCCCTCACCCTCTGGCCATGAGCCAGGCAGCCCATTTTGCTGTCACCCAGTGCAGTGTCCAGGTTGCTGGCAAGATCAACATCAGAATTCCTGGGTTCAAATCCTAGCTTTCCTACTTAGAAGCTGTTTGATCTTGGAGAAGTCATTTAACCTCTCTGGGCTTCATTATCTACATGTATAACATAAGGATGGTGATAATACTGCCAATCTCACAGGACTGTTTTGAAGATTAAGCTGCTAATGTATACGAAGTCTTAGAACAGTGCATGCAAACATTAGCCATATTATTATTACCATCATTCCTGTGGCCCCAGACAATCAGTGCTGCCACCACTGGCTCTGAGTTGGGGGCCACCGAATCCACCTGCCATCTGAGGACCCTCAGCCCTTCTTGTTTTGGCACTTTTACTACTCAGCAAAACAAATACAGAATCCCAACAGGGAGAGGCTTCAATACTGCAGAAGTTTTGTAGGTTCTTCTCCTCACAATCCTGGTGCCTGAAGTTCCTAACTGAGCTTCCAGAAGGTTCTAGAAGGTTCTCCAGCTCTCCTCACTCTCTCTCAGTAGACCCAGCTGGGGTGGGATGTCTCCTCACAGTCTGTTCTGGACTGAAAGAGGGGGCTGTTACTTTGGGACCAGCTCAAGGAATCTTCTCAGCTTCAGGAATGGTGCTCACCTGCCACGTCCCATCCAGAAGCTTGCCCAGGGCCCAGGAGGCCCATGGCCGGTTCTGGAAACTCTGGCTGTGGGCTTGAGAACAAGACCTAGCTGGCCCAGGCCCTTGACTCTGGCACACAGGACGTCTCACTGTCACAAACCCAGTTTTCGTTAGTGACCAAGGAGAGCCAAGAGTCATTCAAGAGTTGAAATATTCCAGAGATTGTGTGACATGGTCCTTAGCCATTGCAGAAGGAAGGAAGGTGGAAGAGGGAAGACAAGGGGCTTCCTTTCCCTTCCTGCCTCTAAAATACGGCACTCAGCTGACCACGAGGCCAGCCTCAGACGAACATTGACAGAGGATGGGTCCTGGTGTTACTCTCACCTGCTGCGGCTGCGTTTAGGAGACCCTCTGCAAGTAACGCTCCAGGGCCCCTGAGGCCCTCCAGGACCCAGAGGAATGCACACCCTCCCTTCCACCCCCTGGTCTTACTGGCTGAAAACAAGCCGCTAAGCTGAAATATTGATCCATTTTCCCCACACCTCCTGGGAAGGTGGATTCTGTTTTACAACAACCAGACAAGAAATAAAATCGCTCCCGAATTGACTCACTCCCGCCCTTACAGAGGCAGGCGTGTGGGTGGATTCCAGGGTCAAAGACAAGCCTAACAGGAGGCCACAGTCTAGGGTTCCCATGGCAGTGGTAACCATGCCAGGGTGGCGTGGGATTGAGTGGAGCCCTGGTGTGATGAAGGGGAGAGAAGGGGAACAAGTCACCCTCAGTTTAGCCTTGAGAGTGGAGCCGCCTTGTTCTGACTGATCCCGCCCTCCCCTACTCAAAAGCAGTCGAGGGCTCCCTATTGCCTACAAGATACAATTCAGAGGCCTCCATCTGCAGTGAAGGCTCTCCCTGATCTGGCCCCTGCCTGCCTCCTGCCTCAGTCCTTCCTCTTGCTCTCACGCGTCCGGCGATGGCAGTTGCAGAAAGTCTTGCTGTTTTCCCAGGGCGCCCACAGTGTGCCACCTCCAAGCCTTTGTCCCTGCAGGTTCCCATCTCTAAGAACCTGAACTCCACCAAGATCTCACATAAACCCCCCATCTCCTCCCAAAGCGACTCATCCCGCCATCAGACATGGTCGGCCTGATGACCGCCAGGTCCCTGTTGGATGGAACATTTCCAAGACAGGGCCCCCTTCACCCTGCATTCCTTTAGCTCGACTGGACCCAGCGCCAACTGTATACGGTAGAGGCCCAACTGGGATTTGTTGAATGAAGGAATGAATATATCAATAGAAAATGTTGAGCTGGCAGCAAGGTCACCTAGCTATTTGTTCTACACCACCACCCTTGCCCTGGAACTGATTGGGTAAATATTGAATTTAGCTCCTCAGGTTTCAAAATGCCCTCTTGGAGCATTAAAAAAATAAATAAAAAATAAAAAGACTCCATGTAGGAGATCTCATCTTTTTGGGGCAGTGCCAGGGCCCTCTTTTTCCCATTCGTTGCTCACTCACGGGGTCTCCTATTTATCTGACGCTTGTTACACCCTGGGTCAGGCAGACCTCTGCGGGTTCAGCAGTGCGCGCTCAGAGAGCCGTGTGTGTGTGTGTGTGTGTGTGTGTGTGTGTGTGTGTGTGTGTGAGTTCAGGAATCATCCCCCAGCAGGACAAGCAAAGTCCTTCTGTACTTTGCAGTGGGAGGGCAGAGGGAGGCAATGACACAGGCTGGCGCCTGCGAGCCCCGGATCCCAGTGCAGGGTGACCAGTTTGCATGACTCCAGTAAGCGGCTGAGTAGAGAAATGTGGTGTGGGCTTATTCGATTATTTATTCTTTCCTTCAACAGTTACTAAGTGGGGCTTGGCAGTGTTTGAGATAGGAAAAAAGAAACTGTTTTTCCTGCTCTGATGCTCAGCACAGCACTTCACCCCTGGTCAGCAAAATCCGTGTGGGGTTTCTCCCCACCCGCAACCAGTTGTCCAGGGGACGCCAAGTGTGTTTGATTCAATTCATTTCGGTTCAATTCTGACACCACCAACCTGGAGATCCCACAGGTTAAGGGCTCAGTCCACAGACTGCTGCCATTTCAGATGCCAATCACCTGGACCTCTGACCTCTACCTCTGACTTGCAAATCAGGGCTCCCATGACCCCTTCCTCAGGTTCAACAAATTAGGTAGGAGGCCTCACAGAACTCAGGGAAGTTCTTACACTTGTCAGTTTACTGCACTAATGGAGCATACAGAGGAACAGCCAGATACAGAGAGGCCACGGGCAAGGTCTAGGGGAAGGGCATGGAGCTTCCACGTCCTCTCCAGGCATGCCACCCTCCAGGACCCTCCACGTGTTCTGCTATCCCAAAGCCCCCTAAACCCCACCCCTCCGGATTCCTGGGAAGGCTTCACTACACAGACGTGATTGATCACTTCATTGGCCACTGGCGATCAACTCAGCCCCTCTCCCCTGCGTGGACTGAAAGTTCAACCCTCTAATCAGGTGGTTGGCTCCCTTGGTAACCAGGCCCCATCCCGAGGCTACCTAGGCACCCCTAAGACTTGCTTCATTAGAACAAAAGATGCTCCCATCACCCAGGAAACTCCAAGAGATCTCGGAGCTCCATGTCAGACACTCCTGTCACTCAGGGGGTTACAAACATCCTAGGAGCTCTATATTAGGAACCAGGGTCAAAACCAAATGTTAAAATAAAAGATTCTCCTAGCTCCTCTGTCTACAAGGGTTTTAGGAGCTCTGTCTCAGGAACCCGGAGCAGAGACCAAATATATAACCCTTATTAGATCACAATATCACAGGCTGCTTAGTCAGGAAGCCAGAGGGTCGTCCCCAGGATAGGGAAAGGCGATTGAAATTTGGAGTCAGACAAGGCTGCCGTCCTGGCTTCTCCACTAACTTCATGTTGCAGGACCGTCACTTTATCTGTTTGGGTCATAATTTTCTCACCTATAAGTGGCGGTGTCTTCCGGGCATAGAGATCCGCTGCCGCAGCCGTGGCCATGGAAACGGGAAGATAGACATGGGATCTGCTGAAGACACAGACCTGGGAGCCCCTGGCTTCAGACTCCAAGTAGCAGGTGAAAGGCAGGAAGGAGTCGGCCCCATCCCTGACTTTCTGGAGAGGGAAAGCGCCCTCTCAGAGAAGGAGCAGGTCTAATACCAACAGTTCCCTTGTTCCAAGCACCTGCAATGAGCAAGGTGTAGTGCCAGATCTTTCCAGAAGTTACCAATAAGCCACAGAGCATCCAAGTATAGGACCCAGACTTTGGAGGCCTGAATTCGAATCTGAAATCCACCAATTACTTACTGAGTGTGTTTGTTTACTGGGACAGCTCTAATGAAGAACCACAAACCAAGTGGTTTAACCAACAGAAATTTGTTCTCACAGCTCTGGAGGCTAAAATCAGAGACTGGGGTGTTGGTTCCTTCTGAGAGCTGCGAGGAAGTGTCTGTTTTATGCCTCCTCCTGGCTTCGGAGAGTTTGCTGACCGTCCTTAGCATTCCTCGGACGCAGAAGCATCACCTCGGTCTCTGCCTTCGTCTGCACGTAGCATTGTCCCTGTGTGCAGGCCTGTGTCCAAATTCTCCCGTGTTGAAAGAACACCAGTGGTGCTGGATTCGGGGCCCACTCCACTTCAGTATGACTTCATCTTCACTAGGGACGTCTGCAAGGATTCTGTTTCCAAGTAAGGTTATAGTCTGAGGTGCTCAGGTGAATTTGGGGAGAGACACACTTCAGCCCACAACACCGGCTGCGGGGGGTGGGCCATCTCCCTGTGCCTCAGCTCCCTCACCTGTAAGATGCAGGTGACAACACCTAACTCACAAGCCTGCTGTGAGCACTCCCTCAGTTACTGCAGGTAAAGCACTTAAATGGTGGCTCACCACCGGAGCTGTAGCAATATTAACTACTGTTATCTCGTGTTATCTTTTGTCACAACTGTGAGCTCTAAAGCAAGGGTCACAGCTGCATGTGCCCCCCAGGGCTGGGCAGCTCACTTAAACAGGTAAAGTGGGCAGACAGTGGTGGGGACCAGGCAGGTGGAACAGTAAGAGTCCCATTGAAAGGCATTTCTGTTCAGAGTCGCTACAAACACTCAGTGGGCTGAGAAAACCCTCCTCCACCTGGGGTGAAACTTGCCTATTGAGGATAGCATTCTTTGTTGCTTTTGGTGTCAATAGAAAAAAAAGCAAAAAATCTATCCTGACCTACTTGGTCCTGAGGTTGGGTTAATAGCCATTCTGGAAGAAGAATGCCAAGTTAACATGAACTGGGCAGGAAGCCAACCATTTGGTCTTGAAAGGACAAACCACCTTTAACCTGCGAGCTAAGGCCATCGGGACCGAGTTAATGAGGGCTACCCCATCAGGCCGGCGGCAGTGAGCCCTTGCCAACCTTGGCTGGTTCTCCAGCTGCTGTGCCGCTTAGCAGGGTGGAGGACAGATCCCAGGGGGGCAGACAAGGTGGCCCGGTCCTCAGAGCCACTCACTAAAGTTTTTAGCTCTCCTGGGGCGGCGGCCTTCTGAGGGAACAGGGCTCTCCCAATACCTTGATTTGGACTTTGGATCCCAGAACTCTGAGAGGACAAATTCCTGTTGTTTAAAGCCACCTGGTGTGTGGTCATTTGTTATGGCAGCCCTGGGAAATGAATAGTCCTCTTCCCTCCAGTTTCATAAGAGCAGGTGTTTTTCTTCTTGACACACAGCTATTTATTCTCTTGGGCCTGTGGACTCCTGCCACCGGGGGACCTACTTCCATTAATCACCACCTTACCCTCCTTTGCAGCTCTCTCCTGAAAGTCTGCACCCCTGTGACACCCCTTCCTGCAATACACAGCTCCCTCTGCCCATCGCTTCCCGGGCCTTCTCTGCCGAGGAGCAGTCTGTCCCGACAGCCCCTGCCTTGTCGGCCTGCGGCCCTGGGCTCCCGCTCCCAGCTCCCCACTGAGATCTCCCTGGCGGCCTCTGTGGCCCATCAACTGTCCTCGTCCTACCTGAATGTTCTGCTGCATCAGACACTGGCAATGACTTGCTTTCCCTCCCTCTGCTCTCCCCCTGGCCCTTTTCCCTTCTCGCCGTACCCTTTGTGAGCTCACCTTCCTCTGCTCGGGGTGACCGCCGAGGGTCCCCCGAGTTCCCTACTCCATCCTCCTCTTGTCTCCTCCTCCCCAGAACACCCCCAACGTCATCCGCTCCCTACGCTTTAGTTCCCTTCTCCGCGCTGGCCTCCAGATCGCTCTCTCCCAGTGCACCCACCCACCTGCCCTCCCGTCCCTCCACCAGCAGATGCACGGGCTCAGGCCCACAGGGTCCAAAACTGAACTCCTCATCCCCCATATAGGCTTCCGAAACCCACCGCTTGCCTCGCTCCTGGCCCACTCTCCCTCCTTAATGGCTCCACCTCTCCAGCCCCACACGCTGCTTTGGTCCAGCCCCCGCCTCCCTCCCGCCCATCACCTCTCACCTGGACTATCACAGCAGTGCCACTCTGTCCTGTCTTGTCCACTCCAGGCCATCATACATGTGACAGCCAAAGAGAAACTCTCTCTCTTTCACGATGAAGCTCGAGCCCTGCCCCTGCCCCCAGCAGGACTATCAAGGCCCTCCCCACCTACTCTGGCCCTGGCTTCTCTCTGTCTCCCCTCCTCTTCCTCCCTGAATGGCTCTCAGTACCCCACCAGCCCCCTCTGCTGCTTTGGGCTGCAGCTCACTCAGCCCAACGTGCAGCCTCCTGCTGCCATGGGCTCTTCTGTCCGCCCACCCTCTCCACTCAGCCAGGGCTGGAAGATACTTAGACAGGGTTCAAAACCCCAGATCCAAGGTCACCGCCTTCACAAAGCTTTTCCTATTCCACTCCTCTCTCCAACCCTGGGAGAACACCCTTCCTCCTTTGCGTCTGTGCTGCAGAGATATTTCTTGGAGCATTGGCGCTCTGTCTTGTGCTTATCTGTTGAGATATGTAGCTCTCTTCTTGAGACCAGGGATATTTTCTGGAACATGGTTAGTGCTCAATCAACATTGACGTTGGATGGGTGGATTGAAGATACATGGAAAGATGGATGGATAGAAGAAAGGAAGGTAGGAAGGACGGATAAACAGAAGGGAAGAAGGGAGGAAGTACCAGTATGTACTGGCCCAGGCATGCAAGCGACAGGCAGAGGGAGGCATGTTGGCTGATGGAAAGATCATGGCAGATGTAAAGGCAGGATTGCCAGCCCCACACATATTGAGACAAGAAAATGGGGGAAATGGGGAAATTATCAAGATACAAGGCCTAGATCAGGAGCAAGATCCCAGAATGAGACAAGAGGCTAGTAACAAGGGTGACCAACTCATCTCAGTTTGCCAAGGTCTTTGCCAGTTTTAGCACCGAATGTCCCACATTCTGGAAAACTCCTCCATCCCAGGCAAATTGGGTTGGTTAGTCATCATACTAGCAACCAAGACCAGGGCCCCAGTTCAAAGCGGGAGTGGCAGCCAGCCCTGAGTGGCCCCGGTAGTCTCCTGAACAGGTCTCACCCAATTCCCCCAAGGCCAGGATGTGCCTGGACCCAGTGCGGAGGAGCAGAGGGCGTGGAGGCCGAGGCCCAAGCAGAGGAATGCCTGTTCCACCAGAGCAGGCAGCGCAGCCAGCCCTTCTCCCAAAGACCACTTCCCCACTGGGGTCCCTCCCCACCCCTACTAGGCTCCAGGAGACTAAATTCCCATATCCTGGCCACTGGCACACCCTACACACTCACTGGGTGTTATGGACTGAATTGCATCTCTCTAAGATGTGTATGTTGAAGTCCCGACTGCAGCGTGACTGTGTTCGGAGATAGGGGCTTTAGGGCGGTAGGTAAAGTGAAATGAGGTCATAAGGCTGGGGCCCTGATCCGATAAGATAGGCGTCCTTATCAGAAGAGGAAGAGAAACCTGAGCGTCCTCTGTGTGTGTGCATGAGTGTGTGCACATGTGTGTGCTCACAGAGAAGAGGCCCTGGGAAGGCACAGGGTGAAGGCAGCCATTATACAACAGAACAAGAGCCCTCACCGTATAGCAACTCTGACAGCACCTTGATCTTGAACTTCCAGCCTCCAGAACTGTGAGAAAATGAATTTCTGAGTCTTAAGCCGCTCTGTTTGTGACATTTTTTAATGGGAGCCCAAGCATGCTAACACACTGGGGTACCATTCCCTGAGACCCCCTCAAACCTCTCCCTTCTAAACTTACCCAGCCTCAGTCCAAATTCTTTCCAAGCCCTTTCTGAGTGGCAGTGGGGAGTTGTGACTTTCCCCAAATTCTTCAGATAGTCCTTGAAATGCGAGCTTGGAAAACAGTCCATGTACACGCAGCACACGGGGGCGGAAGCCCCACTTGGGTACTTTGGATAATCTGCTTTACCCAGAGCGGTTTCGTCTGGGACCCATTAGGGTGTTGCAGTGGTTTCCTATTGTTGCTGTAAAAAAATTATCACAAGCTTAGTGGCTTAGAACAACACAAATCTATTATTTTGCAGTTGTAGAGGCAGAAGTCCAAAGTAGGTCTCACTGAGCTAAAATCCAGATGTTGGTAGGGCTGTGCTCTTTCTGGAGGCTCCAGGGGAGGATCCATTTCTTGTCTTCTCCAGCTTCTAGAAGCTTCCTCAGTACTTGGCTTCTGGCCAAGGAACTTCACCGTGTCTTTTCTCCTCCTGAATCCATCATCGTGCCCCCTTCCTCTGACTCCAACCTCCCCCCTCTTTCTGGTAAGCACCCTTGTGATGACAGCTGGGACCCCCCTGGGAAATCCACGGCAATATGTTCATTTCAAGATCTTTAGCTTACTTACATCTGCAAAATCCCTCTGTCAGAGAAGGTTCTGGATATTAGGATGTGGATGTCCTTGGGGGTTCCATTATTCCATTATTCACCCCATGCAACACGGATTCCCATTCTACAGGTACAGTTTAGAAATCTCCAGGTCAGTGAGATAAAGGGCACTTGTCCATGTCACATGGTGTAAATGGGAAGAAAACAAAACCTAGACAGAGGGGACTCAGCTTCCCCTTGTTAGCCGCTCTCCTTATTAGCTGTGTGACTTTGGCGGATTACCTGGCCTGCTGGGTTCTGTCTTCTCGCCAATCTGATGAGGAAGAATTGCGAGGACAATGCACAAGACACAGGCTCGGTGCCCAGGAGGGATCGTGCTGGTCTCCAGGTTGGGGTCAGTGTGCCCTCGCAGGGTTGTTGTAAGGATTATGATGTAAGTGCTTTAATGTGCATAAAGCACTTGATTGAACTTGTGGTCTGTTTTTTTTGTTTTTTTTTTTTTTTTGAGACAGAGCCTCACTGTGTTGTCCTGGCTAGAGTGAATGCCGTGGCATCAGCCTAGCTCATAGCAACCTCAAACTCCTGGGCTCAAGTGATCCTCCTGCCTCAGCCTCCCGAGTAGCTGGGACTACAGGCATGTGCCACCATGCCTGGCTAATTTTTTCTATATATTTTTAGTTGTCCAATTAATTTCTTTCTATTTTTAGTAGAGACGGGGTCTCACTCTTGCTCAGGCTGGTTTCGAACTTCTGAGCTCAAACAATCCGCCTGCCTCAGCCTCCCAGAGAGCAAGGATTACAGGCGTGAGCCACCGCGCCCGGCTCTGTGGTCTGTTTTAAAGTGTCAATAAATACTAGCACTTACCATTCCCAGGGAAATGCAAAGGCCCCGAGACGGGGCCCCAGAATCATGGAGAAGGAAAAGGAAATGTCAGAGGTTGTGGAGGAATCAGGCTTGCTGAACACCAAGCCCGCTCCCCCTGGGCAAGCTCTGTTGCTCCGCCAACTCCACACCCCACCTGCACCACATGACCTTCTGGGGTTATGGCCACACACCACGCTCTGTGCTGAGAGGAAGCCCCAGGTGCGCGGACCTTGGAAACACAGTCAGGCTGAGTCACACCCCGCACCAGCATCATGGAATTGCTCTTGAGAGTGAGGGATGAGTTAGGAAACCCCAATTTCAAGGTAAAAGAGAACAGTCCAGCTAAGCCCATAGAAATCCTAGATACAGCTTTTTTTCTGAGCAAAAAGCACTGGCCTTGGAGTCAGCCACCTGGGCACTAACCCCATTCTGTGCCTAATTTGCTGCATGACTTTGAAAATTCCCTGCATCCCTCTGAGCCTCAATTCAGTTTTTGGTGCAATCGTGGGGCTGGGTACAGTGACCCTGCATCTCAGCCATGGTGAGATTCTCTCCACCCCCTCACTTCCACCAGAGTCCGACTGTTGGGGTCTGTGATCCAGTGAGCACAGCGGGCCTGTGCGAGCTCACGGGCTCAAGCATGTGCTCCCGTGGGTCTACTGAAAATTAGCTGCAGAAAACAAAGGAATGGAGCCTAGCAAAAGGGAGGGTTCGCCCGAAATATCCCTTTCCCTGTCTCTGCTCTTCCAGCACCAGAACTGTAAAAAAATAAACGTATGCAATGCCAGTAACTGGTAGCCTCTCTGGCCTTGTCCCCAGGACTACCAATGCCATTCCAGGCAAGTGGTGGCCGGTGTGGGGCTTGGGGGGCAGTGAGTGGGTGGTCTGGTCCGAGCCTCTGGCTCAGGCAACTTTGGCTGGAGGCAGCCAGGACAGGAAAGGGCAGGCCGGGGAGGGGCCAGGGAGGGGTGGAGACAGGGCTGCTGTGGTCAGTGACAAATGCTGGCTGCAGTCCAGCCAGCCCTCTGCACTTTCCCGAGCCTGACGGACTGCCACCTCCACTGCGTGCACGGTCAGCCGTGGGACGGAGTAAGTACAGATGCTCCAACGGGAGGTCCCCGGGGCTCGAGGGCATTCGAGGGGAGGTGAGGGTGGGTTCTAAAGTTACGGGGTGGGGAGGGTTGCAAAGCTCTGGAAGAGTCCCAGAGTGACAGAAGAGTCCCTGTAATGTCGAGGACCGAGGGGGCCTCCGAGGCGACTGAGGTGCATCCCCCAGCTATGTGACCTTAGGCTGGACACTACATCTGACCGAGCTTCAGCGTCCGTATAGGTAAGATGGAAATAACTATATCTTCTGCACAAAGATTAAACCCAGCAGTGGCTCTCACCCAGGCACATCTGGTCGTGTCTGCAGAGATGTTTGTTCGTCACCACTGGGGTGGGGAGGGGACTATTGGCATCTAGTGAGTAGAGGCCAGTGATGCTGCTAAACATCCTATGGTGCTCAGGACAGCCCGCCACAAAGCATGGTCCTGCTCAGAATGTCAACAGGGCCAAGGTACAGAAACTGAAATCAGGCAGTGGGGACAGAATGTCTGCTGAACAGGGGGCGTTCAGTAAATGGCAGCGTGTACCCACAGTCTCTGGCTTTCAGCAATCAGAAAAAAATTATCACATAGAATCCACTTCCCTGAGACAAGGGCACCCTGCCTGGACGCTGCTACCCGGGACAGTCACGGTGGTTGCTCGGGAGCTAGAGGAGCCGTTCAGCAGTTAGCTAGATAAACAAAATGTAGAAATACAGTGAGCGTAATTTTCAGTTTTTCTAAGGATGAGGATCTTGGCAAGAAATGCAGCAATAAAAGGGGAAACTGCTGCCCTGTGCCAACGTCCTCATTCACAGATCGGGACACCGAAGCACGGAGATGTCTGGAGGTCACAGTCACACTTGTGGTGTTGATTATGGTGCCGGTTCCACAGGTGTAGAGTGATCTCCAAACTCAAGGTGCAGACGTTATGTACACGCAGCTTTATGCAGGGCAGTCACACTCCGACCTAGCAGATGCTGAGGGCAGGGAGGGAGTCATTCAAGGTCGTCTCGCCAGCGAGCCCCAGGGCCAGGGAGAGCTCGGTTCCGGATGCCCAGCCTGGCTCTGCTTGCCTGCTCCCTGTCCAGCTGAATCGCAGAGGGGCAGACAGGAGTCTGTTCGTTCACTCATTCACGCATTCATTCCACAAAGGCGTATGGTGTACCCCTGCGCCTGCAAGGCCTGGCAGCTGAGGGCAGCTCGCTGAGGTCCTCTCTGCAGGAGCACGTGCCCTGCAGGAGAGAGGCGCCAACGACGATGGTGCGGATGTAATTGATGGAGCTTCCAGAGAACAGCAGTGGAAGGGGAGGGGGCCTAGCGTGCTAGGGCATCACACAGAAGTGACCTGTAAGCAGGGGCCTGAAACCCACGCGGAAGAAAGGTCAGGAGAGGATTCCGGGAGGGCCGGCAGGATATGCAAAGCCTCAGGGCTGGGACGGGGCCTGCAGTGTTTCAGGAACTGGGGAAAGAAGGGTGAGCCTGGGGGCCCCGTGTGACCCAGGGCAGAGTGGGTCCAGGGGCCGCTGGCCAGAGGCAGGTCACTCGGGGCTCTCGGTTAGGGCACAAATCAGAGTTAGATTTTTACCCCAGACGTCGGGGATGCTGTGACCTCTCCTTATAATTGAAGGAGATTCCTGGGTAGAATGGTTTGTGGAGGCAAAAGTGGAAGCTACCAGGTGGTCCATGTGAGAGACGAAGAGGGACGGCAGGAAAGTGGGAAGAGGCAGCAGATTTAAGACCCGTCTTGAGGTCGAGCCTGCCCAGCCTTGCTGATGTGGCGCAGGTGGCAAAGGAGGTCAAGGTGACGTCTCCCAGGAAGCTCTGCTCCCGGGTCTTTAGGATCTGGAGGAAACCGTGACTCTGTCTTTCGCTCTCTGCCTGGGCTCCAAGGCTCATGTCCCTTCTTGCGATTGGCAGATGTGGGACAGTCCCTCCTCACCTGCACGCTTCCCACAGCTGAGCCCACAGCCGGCCCCCGCGGGACGTCACTGTCCAGCTCGGGGAACACAGGCCAGCAGATTTGGGGTCTGTGGATGGGGGCCTGCCCACTCCATGCCCGCCCCCCGCCACCTCAGGCCACCTTGGCCTGAGATGACAGATGAACTTGATCGAGCTTCTCTCTTCCCTCCGTGAAAACCCTAATGTCAGGGCCCGGGAGAGGGGCAGCCCGGCCAGCTCTGGAACTTGGTGGGGGCTGACCTGAGGAGTGGGAGGCTCCCCGGCCCCGGAGCAAGCTTGTCCTGGCTTGGAGGTGACACAAAGCTCCATCAAAAGAGGCCCAGGAATGTGATGGCAAAGCCCGGGCTTCGAAACTAAGACACCTGAAACAAGCTCCTGAGGCTTCCTCTCTGAGCACCCTCTGTTTCCTCTTTTGCACAATTCAGATAACGACATCAACTCCAGTTGCTGTGGAGCAGTGTCAATGCCCTAAGGCAGGTGAACAGCTCGGGAGAGGGCTGGGGGCACGCTGGGGAAGGTGGGGGCCGGGAGGAACGAGGTGTCAACTCCAAAGAGCCGCAACAGGGAGCCACGAGGCAGCGCGTGCACCAGTTGGAGGAACCCAGGTTGTAATCCTGGTTCCATCACTCCCTGGCTGGAAGAAGCTATTCTGTTTCACTTAGCCTCAGTTTTTCATCTGTAAAATGGAGTTAATAATGCTTACTTTTGGTGAGGATGTAGTAATATTTTACTTTGGTAAATGTAGTAATATTTTATAGAGTGTCTAATAGGTCCTTAATAAATAGTGGCTTTAATTAAAAAATAGAAAAAGAGAGAGTAGGCCTGGATGAAGCAAGATTTCTGGGTCCCAAACCTGCAGTCCAGGGGAGCCTGAGTGAACCTGTAGCCCTGGGTAAACGGACCCTGCTTCCCAGGGAGACCCAGCTGGCCCTGGGAGGAGCAGCTTCTGCCCAAGATCTCTGACGTTGGGAGTGGGGGACACCTGCTGGCCGTAGCAAGTGGCAGACCCCATGCTGCTGATGAAGAAACCCAGGCCCAGAAGGTGGCTGGGGCTTGTCCAAGGCCATCTAGCCGGCTGCATAGATAGGAGGGCTGAGGCCAGAACCTCACCTGCTGCCCTGGGACCCCTCCAAGCAGGAACCTCCCTGCCACAGCAGCGACTCTCCAAAAGCCTTTCTTCCGGGTAGTTTGCAGCTCCAGTGAATCTGCAGGGGTCGAGCTGAAGAGTTTCTTCAACAGCAACTTGATACAGGAGTGGTTCCCACACTTGGCAGGAGGGACCATATTGTGCTGGAAAATGACTAGTTTCCAGGAGACAGAGATTAAACCACCCACCCACGTCCTTCAGAGACTTCCAGAAGGCAACTCCCAAGCTGGGAACAGACGGGAGTGTCACTTCAGGAGCCCATACCAGGCCTCTTAATTATCTGCAGACGGGGGCTGTCCTTGGTGGCCGCTGAGTCAGGGATCGCCCAATGAGGAGGATGCGGCAGGACGGGGGAGGCAGGGACCTGCAGAAACCAAATGCCGCGGCGGTTCAGAGCATGGGCTCAGGTCTCGGAACTGGGTCTAAGTCCAAGCTTTGCTACTAGTAACAAGCAACTCAGCCTCCCTGAACCTCAGATTGCCCATCTGGTAATGGAACCTATCTCCCTGTGGGGGCATGAGGCTAAAGGAGCAGCCGTGCCAAGACCACAGGGCTCCTAGCAGGGGCGCAGGCAAGGCGCCTGACCACTGAGGGTGCGAGATTTGAACCTGTGTAGCCACAGGTTCTGCAGGCAGAACATGCAAAACGATCCACCTTCTCAGAGTTCAGGGTGCAATTTGGAGGCCAGGGGCGGCAAGGGGTGACCTGCCCAAGCTCTGCTTGACTTCATTCAAACAAAGACTGACCTGATGCCCAGGTCTGCCTGACTCCCGCGCCCAACGTCCACTCCGAGGGCAACTTCCCACGCAGCTGTCTGGGGCTCCTTGGAGTTTGGTTTCTTGGGTCTCACGACGCTGTGGCAGGCTGCCCCTGCTCACCCTGGTTCTGGGGGACCTGACAACATGGTACCCACTTGGGGAGAGAAGCCAGGGAAGGGGATTCACTCTGCAGCCTGGGAATGCACTGGCCGGGCTGCTGCCAGCTCTCGCAAGACTGTGGGTCTGCGGAAAGCATGTACCCCATGGGACAGCCCAGGAAATGGGGATCTCAGATGGGGCATTGGCCAGATGTGGCCACGCCCACGGCTCACACTTCCATAGCACATGCTCCCCAAGCACACCATGGTGGAGGTGCTGTTATTACCTCCACCCTACAGGTGGGATCGGTGGCTCAGGGTGTCGCTGATTTGCCCTAAATCACACTGTGAGGACACAGCGGGCCTGAGACTTGCATCCAGGCAGCCAGCTCCAGCGAGGATGGAGGGAGGACTCCTGCCCGCAGCCAGACCGGGTGGCATGGGCACGTTGGAGGTTCCCAGGTGGAGTGAAGGGAGAGGGAAGGGAGGATTGAAGGCCAAGGCGGGAACGATGGAGCACCCCGCGAAGGCCAGCCCAGGAAGCCCCCCGGAAACAAAAGGTGAGAGCGTTCTCGTCTGGAAGTTGAAGAGAAGAGAGGCCTTGGTCTGCTTGGGCTGCCACAACAAAGTCCGGACACTGGGGGGCTTGAACGACAGAAATTGCTTTTCGTACCATCCTGAAGGCTGGAAGTCTGAGGTCAAGGTGCCAGCAGGATTGGTCCCTCACAAGGCCTCTCTCCGTGGCTTAAAGTCTTCTTGCCGTGTGCTCACGTGGTCTCTTCTGTTCACGTCTGTATCCTGAGCTCCTCTTTTTTATTTTTTCTTTCTGAGACAGTCTCACTCTGTTGCCTGGGCTAGAGTGCAGTGGCGTCATCATAGCTCACTGCAACCTCGAACTCCTGGGCTCAAGTGATCCTCCTGCTTCAGCCTCCCAGAGCTCTGGGATTATAGGCATGAGCTACTGTGCCGGGCCTCCTCTTTTTTCCTATAAGGACATAGTCTTATTGGGTTAGGACTCACTCTAGTGACCTCATTTTAGCTTTATCACCTCTTTATAGGCCCTG
>CAUYSK010023423.1:0-14978 GCA_963575035.1 Avahi laniger | reverse complement strand
TGAAAAATGGAATAGCCCAGCATCAAAGACAGTGGGAAGCGGCCAGGCACGGTGGCTCACGCCTGTAATCCTAGCTCTCTGGGAGGCCGAGGCGGGAGGATTGTTTGAGCTCAGGAGTTCGAAACCAGCCTGAGCAAGAGCAAGACCCTGTCGCTACTAAAAATAGAAAGAAATTAATTGGACAACTAAAAATATATAGAAAAAAAAATTAGCCGGGCATGGTGGCGCATGCCTGTAGTCACAGCTACTCGGGGGGCTGAGGCAGGAGGATCGCTTGAGCCCAGGAGTTTGAGGTTGCTGTGAGCTAGGATGACACCACGGCACTCACTCTAGCCCAGGCAAAAGAGTGAGACTCTGTCTCAAAAAAAAAAACAAAAAACAAAAAACAACAACAAAAAAAAGACAGTGGGAGGGAACGGAATGCTCCCCTGAGACCTGTCTACACCCGGGCACTGCCAAAGGATCAGCTTGTGTCCCACTAATGGCACTAAGTAGCATGCAGAAAAGATGCCAACAGGAGTCTGTTAAATCAATCAAATGACACCTTGGCCTCATGACAGGTTCCCTTCTCTCTCTCAATTCTCCCTTAGGGCTTGGGCTCTCAGCGACAGCAGTCCCTTCTGCTGAACAGCAGGCTGCGATCTGAAGATCTTTCTCACCTTATCATCTTCACTCCTTGCCCCCTGGCCCTATTTTGCAGATGAGAAAACTGTCATCTCAGGGACAGAATGCATCAGAACAAAGCCCGGGGAGATGGATGGATGCACACATGAACTCGCGGGTGTTGGATGGATTGATGTTGGATGGTTAGATGGGTGGATGGATGGATAGTCAAGATGGAGGGAGGGAGAACAGGGAGGGAATGAATGCATGACCAGTAAGGTTGGACAGTCCTTGGCTTTGCTGCCAGAGCAGAGGGCTCAGTGGAGGCAGCAGTTATTGGTTCCCCTGCCGCAGTGCACACAGATCTCTTAGTCACTCAAAGACCCCTTGCGAACATCCCCAGCACCTCCCTGAGCACAGGCACTCACATGACTGCCCCCCATACCGAAGAGTTGATATGGGGTACGCCAAGGCCAAAGGACAAAACCAGGTCATTCTGGGCCAGGACTTAAGGTTCTGTGGATGCATTTGGGAAGAAGGCATCTGTGGAACATCTCCAAATGGGACAAAGCTGTATAAACCAGCTCATCTCCACGATTAATGAAAGAGAGAGGACAGAAGGGGATGAATTCAGAAGTTAGGAGGACCAGGGTTCAAATTTCAACCCAGCCACATACTAGTTATATGACCTTGAGCAAGTCCCTTACCTTCTCAGAGCTTCAGTGTTTTCATCTGTAAAATGGGGTGATGAGATCTACTTCATACCATGTTTGTGAGGATTAAATGAGATGCTACTATGTGCATGGCCCTAGTGCAAACAATCAATAAATGTTAGTTCAATTTAATTGTATTCAATTGTCCAAAACGTATTTTGAAATGAAGATTTTACAGGAATAAAATGTTAATATAATCATGTGTCACTTAACAACGGAGACACATTCTGAGAAATGTATCATTAGAGGATCTTGTCACTGTGTAAATATCACAGAGTGCACTTACTTAAACACCCCTGGATGGTACAGACTCCTCCACACCTAGGCTGTATGGCATAGCCTATTGCTGCCAGGCTACAAACCTGTACAGCATGTTACTGTACTGAATAACGTAGGCAATTGTAACACGATGGTAAGTATTTGTGCATCTAAATATATCTAAACATAGAAAAGATACAGTAAAAATATGGCATTATAATCTCATGGAACCACCATTGTATATGCGTTATGCAGTGCATGCTTTGTATTAAATTTACACCTAAAACTATTCAAAACCAGCATTTAAGAACAAGGTCAAATGTCCATCAATTGATTAATAGATAAATAAAATGTTGTATATCCATACAATGGAATATTACTCACCCTTAAAAAGGAAGGAAGTACTGATACATGCTATTACAGAACATAGATGAACCCTGGAAATGTTTCGCTAAGTGAAATAAGCCAGACACAAAAGTGTATAAATTGTACTATTCCATTTACATGATATGTCTAGACTGGCAAATTCATAGAGAGAGAAAGCAGGTGAGGAGTTACCAGGGGCTGGGGAAGTAGATATGGGGGGTTATTGCTTCATGGCTACAGGGTCTCTGGGTCATGAAACAGATGGTGATGGTAGCACAACATATTGTGTATGTAATGCCACTGAATCCTACACTTACGATGGTTAAAATGACAATCTTTATGTTATATATTTTTTACCACAATAAAAAAAAAATTTTCACGCTGGGCACGGTGGCTCACGCCTGTAATCCTAGCACTCTGGGAGGCCGAGGCGGGCGGATTGTTTGAGCTCAGGAGTTTGAGACCAGCCTGAGCAAGAACGAGACTCTGTCTCTACCAAAAATAGAAAGAAATTAATCGGACAACTAAAAATATATAGAAAAAACTAGCCGGGCATGGTGGCGCATGCCTGTGGTCCTAGCTATTCGGGAGGCTGAGGCAGGAGGATCGCTTGAGCCCAGGAGTTTGAGGTTGCTGTGAGCTAGGCTGACGCCACGGCACTCACTCTAGCCCGGGCAAAAAGAGTGAGACTCTGTCTCAAAAAAAAAAAAAAAAAAATTTTCAAACAAAAACAAATGAAGAGGTCTTAGCAAAGGAATAATTCTTCTAGTTTGTCTAAGAAAGGAAAGAGCTACATGACTTTGTGCTATATAAACATTAAAAACTTTCAGAGTTAGCTATATGAAGTAGTCTTTTGCCCTTTGAGACCTAAAATGTATTTTCAGTTTATGAAATGAAATTTGGAAACATGACCTGGATGTTTTGCTCTCTGTAATTTGGGGGCAGGAGAGAAGAACAAGAGAAAAACTAACCAGGCAAGTTACTGCCTTTGGAAGACAAGCAGCCATGGAATAGGGTTTCCTCTCTCAGATTAAGAGGTGTAGCCCACATGAGTTCCAGTCTGAACAGGTTTCGAGAGGGATAGCAGCAGTCACCCACCATGCCCTGGACTGGGGAAGGTCTCACGCCCCTCCCTACACAGCAACGGGATGGTTTAAGAACTGCACAAACCCTAACCCCAGTTACCCAGCAAGGAACGCCGAGGCCACTCCCAGCTGCCCTTTGCCCAAGCTGTGCCCACCCAGGACGCGGTCTGGAGGCCCATGTGTAGGCCAGCCAGTGGGCAACAGGACCCAGGAGTCTTTGGAGAAAGAACGTTTCCAAAGGGCAGGTGACAAGTTTGTATTCAAGGACAACAGGGCAGTGCTGGAGGGCAGGATGGCGGGTGCCTGTGATCCTCCGGTGGTCTGATGACATGGCCAACGCCAGAAGTTGTGATCCAGGCAAGCACCAAGCACCCACAGGAGGACACTGTCGGGGAACCAGCGTCAGCTTACGGGGACTGCTGATCACTTCTGCCGGAGGGCGTCCTTTCTCCTCAAGCCCCCTCGACACCAACAATATTATCCACCTTAAACCTTTGGACACCAAGGGTGGCTTTATGGTACAATTTTGACGGAGATAGTTACAGTGACGAGCCGGGCACCCCCTGCCCTATATTGTACGCCCCTAGCACAGCCTCCCATCTATGCCCAGAACTGAATTGGACAGAACTCCGTGATGTGGACAAGTTCTGAGCAATCTGCGTGGCCCGGAGTCGAAGATGTGTCACTGGGCACCAGCCAAGTACCTCTAACGCTCCGCTCTTGTTTAGCCACGGACGGAATCTTCATCCTCTGTGTCCATGGAAACACTAGGATGGCTGCTTTTGTATCATTTTCTTTCATTTATTGCCATGCTTTATCAGTGCATGCAATTATTTCCATTACTGAACCAACAGTGCATGTAAAATACAAACCGACATACCCAGAAAAAAATTCGCTGTGACCTTGAATGATGAACAATTGGAAAGAAACTGCTCAATGTGGTCAACACACATTCCAGACTCTGATATCCCTGTTCCCCAAGAACTGCTTCTGGGACAGAGCCACAACACACCAGCATGCCACCGTGCTGTCACTGCGGGGGGACACTTCAGCTTTCACTCATTGCAACAGCTATTTCCTGAGAACCTCTCCTGTCTACGGTAGTTTATTTTTTTGACCTCCAAGGACTTCAAAAATGCAAACATACATGTGAATGAGCGTCAACAGGGATACGGTTCCGTGCCAGATGGTAGGCTCCCTGGGAAACAACTGCTTTCAGTGTATCACTCAGGACTTCCATCGCCAAAGGCCAGCACCTGGGTCAAACGAGCTTAAATAATGAGGAGAACGGATTGCCTCTCTTGACTGAAAACCCATGAAGATTCGGGTATAGCTGGACGCAGGTGCTCCAGTGACATCATCAGGACGCTTGTCCTCCCCATACCTCAGCTCTGTTTCCTCCGTGCTGGCTTCACTCTCAGGGAGAGCTCTTCAGACTGTGGCTCCAGCAGCTCCAGGCCCACGTCCTGCCAGCTCAAGAACTCCAGTGGAAAGAGACCCTACTTCAAGTTCTAGGAAAAGCCTGGAATCTGTCTCTTGGGGATGCCTGGGTCATGGTGCTCATCACCAGAGCCTAGTGATGGGGTAAGCCCATCCGAGACACACAGCCTGGGAATTGGGAAGGGGATTACCAAAAGGGAAAGCAGGGTGCTATCGCCAAAAGAAAGGGTAAGAGATGCAATCCAGAAAAAGCAACCCATGCCCAGCACAGGCAGAGATCCCGGAAATGGCCAGGCCTTGACCTGACCAGCCCTGGCCCCACCAGCCTCCTCTGGCCCTCAAGGGACACCTGAGCGCCCTGCTGATTCTTCTGCAGGCCTGCCCACGCCTGGCCCATCCTGGCTCCTGCCCCACCGCCTACGCTGAGGCCTCCTAGACTCAAGAAACCGGGCTTTATTTTCCATAGAGGTCCCCGTCTAGAGTCCTGCCAGGCCATGTGGCTCAACACATGACTGACTGACTCACTCATTCATTCACTCAGCGATGTGCTCGTTCGTTTAACACCCGTCTGTGAGTCTGGCACTCCGGGGACCCCATTTATATGCACACGGCCTGTTTCGTCGGCATAATCTCTTAGGCTAAGTGCTCTTCTCATTTCAAGACGAAGACCAAGGCAACAAGAAGTTAAATAACTAGGCCAAGCTCATGTGGCCAGTAAGAACAGACTATGAGCGTGGTGCACGCCCCCGGACCCAGAGGCTTTGCCTAATAAAGCCAGTCCGGAATGGAAAGAGATGATGTGTCCAAGGCTCACAGGAAAAGCTTCATCAACATGGAAAAGTGAAGACCAGGCAAGATGTGCCCATGAGCACAGCACAGCCTGGGGCAGAGCACTGGAGAAACGCCCACAGCTTTGTACACCTCCTCAGCTGCCTCAGGAACACAGCTCCTTGAATTCTGCCCTCAAGACCTCACGACATGAGGGGGAACCCAAATGTGTGGAGTTGAAGATGGCAACAGCCTGTGGTGATACACAAACACCACACGGGCAGGCCTGGCAAGGCTGTGTCTGGGTGTTCTGGGGAGGAAGGAAGCACAAGGCTGGGGTAATCAGAGAGGGCTTCCTGGAGGAGGTACGGCTTGGGGGGACCTTGAGGAGAGAGGGCAGAGGACAAAGGGCAGATTCCAGTGAGGAATGAGAAGGAAAGGCACATGTGAGTGACTGGGGCTGGAGGTGACATCTGTGGGCTTTCCTTCCCAGCGTCCTCATTCTTGCACTGGCAATGGTAGCACTCCAGTTCCTCTAGGGAGCCACCCCTTTGCCCGGCTCAGCCCACGTGGGTTTGGGTGGAGCTGACCCCATACCCTGACCTGGGGGTGTGTATTCGACCCAGGCCCATCCTCTCAGCTACAGTGACGGGTTCGGGGGACACGTGTCATGCTGGACCAGGGAAAGTCTCGGACAGGCTCTGCTGGGACACTCAGCTGCTAGGATGTGGACCTGGGGCTGGCAGGGGCGATCGCTGCCTGGCAAGGGAAGGGCCTGCCCGAGAATGAAACTGACACAGGACCACAGAGCCGGGAGACAGGCAGGAGGACATAAACTGCTCCCGAAACCAGCAAACTCCAGAGCCCAGAAAAGTCCCTTTGATGCTTAAGCCAGTTTGAGTCGAGCTTCCGTCATCTGCAATAAGAGGAGCCCTGATGCAGGTGTGGAGCTTTTGGGGGGCAGTGAGTCTGCAATGGGGTGTTTCCATTCTTGGACCTGGGAGCCGAGGATAGAGGGGGCCGTGCAGGCCACAAAGGACTTGAACCTCCAAATGTGGATCCAAACTCAGGTTGCCTCCAGTGTCCTCTCAGCCTCCCTCCTCTGCTGCCCAGACATCAGGCTTAGAAAATGGCCACCGCAGGGGTTACAGTCTGAGCCCACCACACTGCTCCGTAGACCCTACTTCATATATTAAACCCTGGGTGAAACTGTTCCTGTCTTCACTCATCCAAATGCTGCCTTCCAGAAAGATGGCCTCCCCGGGACGTGGAGGTCGGCTGGAGATTACCAGCAGGCCATTCAGAGCCAGAATGGGGAGGGGGAAACTGAGTCCACAAGCTCAGCCATGCCCTGTAGGTGTCTGGTGTCAGAGGGGTCAAATGCCAAATTGAAAAAAGTCGGCGGCCAGTCACCAGAAGTGCAGCCCAGGTGGGTTTGGACAGGTGGGGCCTAGGGAGGCAGCAGGGGCCTCGGTGAGGTGGGTGAGGCAGCTCCGAGGACGCAGGCAGGGCGCTAGCGCGTGGACCAGGGCTGGTCCAAGCTGACCCTCTGTGCTGGAGTCAGGGAGCTGCCGGAGCGTCCTGGGGGCAGCCTGAGCCAGACGGCTGTCTGTGTGGTTTCAAAGCACACGCCCTCCAGCCTCTTGCCTTCAGCATGAAGAACCTCAGCCTTTCCTGTCCATCTGTCCTGAGCTAAGCGGCCGACCCCGTCATCTTCCCTCCCTGGGCCTCTGCCAACTCCAACGGGCCTCCGGGGCACACTGTGGCCTTCTAAGAGAACGTCTCCTACTCAGGCTCTGTTTCCAGGAGGCGGCTGGCCTGGATGGTTTAGTGTGTCACAAGCTTCACTGGGCACAGCACTGCGTACAAACTATCCTCATGACTTGGTAACCAACGCGCGGGTGTGGGGGAGGGCGCCTGGCGGCTGCAAAGAGCTAGAGACAGCCATGTGTCCCCAGCGGAGCACAGCCATGGGCACCACTCAGGGCATCCTCTGCGCTCTCCCCGGGACCCCGTCCTCCACTGTAACTGCTGCTCAGATTCCCCTGCCCAGAGAAGCCCGGACACTGAAACCCTGGCTGAAGGCTGATCAGGGCTTGGCCCCAGCCGAACACAGCCTCCTGTTCCTCAGATAAACAGCCCGAAATGGAAAATGCCAAAATAAAAAGTTTCCAGGATTTCTTGGACAAGAAATAGCTCCCTCACACTCGCACACACAAAATGATGACTTAAGTGTAAATGAGTCAGAAACACCTGGACACTTTTCTTAAAATGCAACTGAATTTTAAATTCAAGGAGAAAGGCCTAAAACACATTTGGGGTTTTGGCAAACACCACAGATTTCTGGCTAAGACATCTGTCTACCTAGAATGCAGTGCCTGGCCCCTACCCGCATCCTGACTTAGCCGCGACTCCCCTAGAGCGTGCTAATTCCCGTCTCCGGGCCTCCTTCTGTCTACTGTTCTACCCCTCAGCTTGTTTGCCTCCTAGAAAGCCTTGTCCCTTTCTTGTGACAGGTCTTGGCTTAAATATTAGCCCTTATTAAAGTTCTTCCTCAACTAAGCCCGCTCGTGAGCACTCACTTACCCCTTCACCAGTTTGATACACTCCCTGTGGAGGGTGTCTGTTGTTTCCAACTGTTAAGTCTCCACTGACCCCTTTTCTGGTGACAACACCTCATTTTTCTCCCTTTTCTTCCCAGCTCATGGGTTGGGTGGGACTGACCCAGCTCCCCAATGGCTACGGGGATGGGCACGCATCTCTGGTCTGGTCTTCACCCCCTGGCCACAGTGATGGTTCCAAGATGGGCAAGCGACTTGCTTTTGTTAAATGAGAGTCAATCCCTCCATTCCTCAACCTTTCCTGAAACTAACAGAAGAGAGGGCCTCTTCATCCACTGGGATTTCTGAGCCTGGAGTTGCTGGCAGTCATCTTGCCACTGCTTGGAGATGGTATATCAGTCATCTACTGCTACAAAACAACATGACGCAAAACTTAGTGGCCTAAGTTTATTATTTCTCATGGTTCTATGATTAACTGGGCTGACCTGCGGAGCTTTGCTCCACGTGGTTGAAGCTGAGGTCTCTCAGGTGGTTGTATTCGATCGGGAGCTTGTCTAAGACGTCTGGACTAAGATGGCCTCGTCCTCCAAGGATTCTCTCCATGTGGCCTCTCAGCACCCTCACAGTCCTACATCTAGCCCTGAGCTTCTCTGCAGCTGGACGGCTGGGTTCCAAGAGGACAAGCCGTGATGAGCTAGTGGCCCATCAAGGCTCCACTTGTACCACATCTGCTAACGCCCAGCTGGCCAAAGCCAATCACACAGTCAGGCTCAGAGTCAACGTGGGAGGAAGCCACTCAGGTGTGGTTCACTGGGGACCACCAGTGTAACTGTCTAACACAGAGGTGTAGGAGAGGTGTTAGCACTGGAGTCCTGGGAGCCAGATGTGCCCAAAGTCTGAGGTCTACCCTTGGACTTCCTAGTTACATAAATCAAATCAAACAAAGAAAATTCCCCTTTTCCCCTTTATGTAGTCAAGTCATTCTGAGTTAGGTTTCTGCCACGGACCAATAGAGGGACAAATGCCTCTATGCCAAGCCCAGAGTGGACACCAGAGACACAGGATGACATCAGATACAGACTCAGCTAAGCGGGGGTGATTATCCTAGTTGTCTGTCTCCCACCAAAGCTACAAATTTCCAGTGGACAGGGCCAGACCTCAGGCCTAATTTGTAACTCGTTATGCCTGGCACGGTGCTAGGCACATAAGATGATCAGTAAAAACTTGTTGATGAACTATCATAACATTAGGCATTTTCAAATGCTGCTGTAAACGTTTTCTCATTGTAAGGCAGTGACTCTGAAAATGAACCAGGTATTGTTTACTGTTAAGACTGACAAAGGTCCACGGAAATGGTCAGGCCAGGACTTTCCAAAGAAGCCCACATCTGACAAAACTTTTTCCATAATGGTTTCTTTTTTTTTTTTTTTTTTCTGTGAGACAGTCTCTCGGTCTGTCACCCGGGCTAGAGTGCAGTGGTGTCATCCCAGCTCACTGCAACCTCAAACTCCTGGGCTCAAGCGATCCTCCTACCTCAGCCTCACGAGAAACTGGGACTACAGGTGCATGCCACTGCATCCAGCTAATTTTTTCTATTTTTGGTAGAAGTGGGGTCTCACTTTTGCTCAGGCTGGTCTCCAGCTACTAAGCTCAAGTGATCCTCTTTCCTTGGCCTTCCAGAGTGCCAGGATTACAGGCTTGAGTCACCACGCCTGGCCCATAACAGTTTGTCTATATAGTCTTACCCTGAGAAGTCTAGGCTGTCTTGAATTCTGAAATAGTGAGGGTAAGCAGGAAAGAACAGGAACATTGAATTAAAAACCTATGGATGCACGGTGGTTTTAACCATGTACACAAATCCTTTGGCATGCTTCCCATCAAAAGGCAGAGTCCAACTTCTATTCCCTGGAATATGAGCCAGCCTGAATGACTCACTTCTAATGAAAAGAACGTGACAGAGTGATGCTGCGTGACTGCCCAGGCCAGTTAGAAAAGGCAATACAGCCTTCTCCTGGCTCTCTCTTGGGACACTCACCCTGAAAAGCCTGTGACTATGTTGCGAGGAAGCCAAGCAGCCACATGGAAAGACCAGGTGTAGATGCTGCAGCCACATCTCTCTGGAGCTGAGGTCCCCTGCCAGTATCCAGCATCACCTGCCAGGCAGGGGAGTGAGTAAGTCTTCAGATCCCGGCCCCGGCCGACTCTAAGTACAGCAGAGACCAGCTGTCTTCACTGAGCCCTACTGAAATTGCAGGTTCATGGGTGAAATAAACATTTTAAGCAATACATAACTGAACAAGATGGATGGGACCTCAGAGATACTATAGCTCAACTGTGGCCATACACCTTGAACATACTCAGTCTCGTCTATCTCAGAAGCTAAGCAGGGTTGGGCCTGCTTAGTACTTGGAAGGGACATAATATAGTTCAACTCTCCCATTTGACAGATGGAAAAAAGTCCAGAAGATGGAAATGACTTGCCCCAAGGTGACCCAGAAGGGGATGTGAACCCAGGTCTCTTGATTGCTAGTCTATAGCTCTTTGTATTACCTGCCTGGGCTGACACAGCTCTCATTCTAAACCCCCTTCTCCCTGACCTATCTCTAAGATGAAGGTCTGCTTGCTAAGGATGAAGGGATGAAAAGATAAAAAGAGCTGGGCTCCTGACACATCTCTGGGCAGATGCACCAGCCCTGGACTTCCCACCTCCAGAATTATCATCAGGCAAGGAAAATAAATCCCCACGTGTTTACATAAGAGATTCTGTTATCCGCAGCCAAATGCATGCCTAACTGATACACTGGCTTGTAGACTGTACTGGATTCAAAGTTCCTACTGTGATCGTTCCAACTTATTTTGTTACTATTGCCAAAAACCATGTAACTAAGCTAGAACTACGAGGGGCCAAGGTGAGAGAGTTTCCCACTGCCCCGCTAGCTGCCAGGCTACCCTTCTGTGAACAGCAAGCACATCCTTGCTCGTCCTCAGCCTTCTAGGCTGTCCCTGCCCCGGCATCCTGTCTGCTCCTGCTCCCTCTGGCTGGTAAAGTGTGAAAGCTGCCTGGTGTTTCTCTCAGCCCTGCAGTCACCAAGCTGCAGTCCCAGACTCAAGGTCGGCTGCCAAAGCCCTCAAGAGGGTGAGCGTGACAGATCACATAGCCCCAGCTGACCATCAGACACAGGGGAGGCCCCAGTGAAAGGGCGCTGCCCGGAGCCGCACACCGCAGTGCCTGTGCCAGTGCTGGGCGAAGGCATCTGCGGGCATAGGTGGGGCTGACTCAGAGACCCCTTTTCAGGTCCTGCCGCAGCCAAGGTCTCAGTGACTTCCATGTAGAATTAAACAGCTGAGGCCTCCAACTGAGGGATGTACACCAGGCACATCTTTGCCGATTCTTAGTCATGATTTAGTATTATCCCTTTAAAAAGAATCACGTCGCCAAGAGGAACCTCTAATAACCATGTCTTGGGCAAGGCCTTGGGAGAACATGGGAATGAAAATGGCCTTTTAAGGAACAGCCTCGAGAGAGGGAGCAGCAGAACCACCCTCCTACCACATGCTGTGTATATCCAGCTAAAACGGCCCCCGCGGTGCCCTGAGAAACCAAGGTCCAGAGACACGGACTTAGGCTGGTCCCTGGCAAGTCTAAGTGCCCCAAGTTGCAAATTACAAAGCTGTCGGCACTGTCGCTTCCATCGAGTCATACAGAAGTCCCACAAAAGTGGGCTGGCTATTATTGCCCCCATTTGAAAGATGGGGAAACTGAGTCTTGAGGCATTTAAGGGACTTGCCCAAGGCAATCTGCAAGTGAACGGGCACTATGGGATGCATGTTTGTGCCCCCAGTGCGTATGCTGAAGCCCTAATCGCAGTGCGGTGACAGTATCTGGAGACGGGCCCTTGGGAGGCGGTTATGAATAGGTTTAGATGAGGTGCTGAGTGTAGAGCCCCCACGATGGGATTAGGGTCCTTATAAGAAGAGGGAGAGCTTGGAGCTCCTTCTCTCTCCACCACGTGAGGATGAGCAAGAAGGCGGCTGTCTGCCAGCCAGGAAGAGAGGCTTCGCCAGAACCCAACCATGCTGGCACCCTGATCTCAGACTTCCAGCCCCCAGAACTGTGAGAAAGGAATGGCTGCTGTTTAAGCCACCCGGTGTGTGGTACTTTGTTACAGCTGAACTTGTAATGTGACCCAGGCTGAGACGATGGGGCGTCTGGGAGGAGGCCTCCCCCTGCATCACTGGCGCGGTCGTCCACCCCTCTGAGACTCGCCTTCCTGTCTGTGAGGGGGAGTGTAAGGAAAAATGAGATCGTGACACCATGGTGATTTGAGAGCTAGGAAGCTCTGAGAATGTATAAATGAAAAATATGTATATTATATATATTTTAATATATATATATTTTTTATTATGGTAAAAAATATGTGACATAAAATTTACCACTTTAGTCATTTTTAAGTACACAGTTCAATGACATTAAGTACATTCACATTGTTGTAAAACCATCACCACTATCCATTTCCAGAATGTTTTCCTCATCCAAACTAAGACTATGCACCCATTAAACAATAATTCCTCCAGCCCCAGGCTACCACCATTCTACTTTCTGTCCCTACGAATCTGACTACTCTAACTATCTCATGTAAGTGGAATCACACAGTTCTGTCCTTTTGTGATTGGCTCGTTTCACTTAGTATCACTCCCTCAAGGTTCATCCGTGCTGTAGCATGTATAAGGATTTCCTTCGCTCTTAAGGCTAAATGATATTCCATTGTATGTATATATGAAAAACATATACATTATCATTAACCTATTGGAAAGGAAGCGTGTCCCTCGGGGCAGTTTCGGTGGACACCCAGTGTCGCCCCACATGCAGACTCCTGCCCACCCTGGAGTGGCGTCCAGTATCGGCACAGTCTCCCTGCTTCCTTTGAATCACTCTCAGACCCGCCTCCTGGAGGTCGTAACCCCAAATAACCTCCTGACGGATGAGCCCTCCTATCTCCTGTTCCAGCACGGTGCTTGGTGCTGGCCACTGCTGTCACGTTCAGCTGTGGAGGTGACACTCCCCCCATTACTGATGGATAGCTGCAGCTCTCAGAGCCCTCCTTGGCCAGGCCCTGCCCTGAGCATGACAGAGATTTCTCATTCTCAGTCGCAACCATGTTCCTTGGGATTTGGGTATGTCCCAATATGCAGAATAAGCTAAGCAAACGGCTTTCCCAAACTCTCAAATTCACAAACCCAGCATGTCTTAGTCCACTAGGGATGCTACAGCAAATACCATAGACTGGGTGGCTTATAAACGACAGAAATTTATTTCGCTCAGTTCTGGGGAATTCCAAGATCGAGGTGCTGCAGATTCAGCATCTGGCGAGGGTCTGCTTCTTCACAGATAGCCGTTTTCTCCCTGTCCTCACCTGGCAGAAGGGACGACAGGTCTCTCTGAGGCCTCCTTTACAAGGACACTAATCCCATTCATGAGGGCTCTACCCCCATGGCCTAATCACCTCCCAAAGGCCCCACCTCCTAACATCACCACCTTGGGAGTTAGGATTTGACATAAATTTTGGGGGGATACAAACACTCAGTCAACTGCACATGGTAAAGAAGAAAGCACTGAGCTCAGAGCCATCATTTACTGGCAAAGTCAGAAAAAAGCACAGAGAGCACAGTCATGTCCAGGTGACAGTCTAGGCCAGGGGTGGGGAACCTGCAGCTTTAAGGCAACATGTGGCCTTCTAGGTCCTTAAGTGCAGCCTTTTGACTAAATCCAGATTGCACCAAACAAATCCTTTTATTGTTGTTAACATATTTTTGTTTATCTTTTATATTTTATTTTTAAAATGAATGTATTTAAAATACCAAAGAATAAAATAAGTCTCAACAAAATAATCCTCCCAGATTGACCAGCACAATTAGAAAATTAGTAAGCCATAGGGCTAAATTGATGGCTGCTACACTTATGATTTAGTTCTAACTTCCCCCACCTGAATGGCACCACTACCACATGAGGCTGGTTGGTGGGAGTTTATGGGGATCAAGCACACCAGTCTGTTATCAGATTTTGAAAATGGTGCACTGCATTTCTATTTGAAGTGGAATTTGTGAATAGTTGCACAGCTTGACACTATTTTTAATTCTGTCTGCTTAATAGCCCATCACGTCAAAGACCAACAGAACACTATAGGAAGAAAACAGATTTTTGTAACGAGGATTGAGAATTGCAATATTATCTTGTTTCTGTTAAAGGTAAGATGATTTGCTTGCTTTGTGATACTGCAATATCAACATTAAAGAAATTCAGTGCTCATCAGCATTGTAACACTATAATGACCATAAATATTTTAAATTAGGGGGAGATGCGCAAAAGGTCATATTGCAGAAATTAAAAGATGAAAAGAAAAGCAAAGACAATTCTTTCAAGCAGCAATGAGATCTGGAAATAGTGCCACTAAAGCAACTTATAAAGTAGCTTATATACTCGGGGGAAAAAAGGGAAGCCATTGAGTGATGTGGAAATTGTGAAAGAATACACTGTCAAAGCTGTAGACCTGATAACGTTTCAAAGTACAAAAAACCGCCTCTTTCAAGAAGAACCATAATTGATCGGCAGCGTGAATTAGCCTTCAACGTAACAGAACAACTTCATGCGATGCTTCAAAAGGAAAATATATATTATTCAATCGCTTTGGATGAATCAGTTGATACTACTGACTTGGCACATGTTTTATACTTCATTCTGGTCATAACAGAAGATTTTCTTTGCTACGAAGAGTTACTTGCTTTGGCCACTCTTGCAAACAGAACACGTGGAATAGATATCTTCAACACCTTTCAAGATAAATGTAGTGTAGTTAGATTGTATTTGGTTACTTTAGTGAGCATGTGTACAGACAGTGCACCTTCCATGACAGGAAAACATGAAGGGTTTATTGCACAGATTTAAAAAAAGTATCAACAGTATTAATACTATAAGAGTATCAATGCTCTCATTAATTTCATTGTATCCTGTATCAGCAAAATCTCTGCACTAAAGCTACTATTAATATTTTTTTTTTTTTTTTTTTGAGACAGAGTCTCACTCTCTTGCCTGGGGCGAGTGCCGTGGCATCAGCCTAGCTCACAGCAACCTCAAACTCCTGGGCTCCAGCAATCCTACTGTCTCAGCCTCCCAAGTAGCTGGGACT
>CAUYSK010023422.1:0-32730 GCA_963575035.1 Avahi laniger | reverse complement strand
ATATAGAAAAAAAAATTAGCTGGGCATGGTGGTGCATGCCTGTAGTCCCAGCTACTCCAGAGGCTGAGACAGTAGGATTACTTGAGCCCAGGAGTTTGAAGTTGCTGAGAGCTAGGCTGACGCCATGGCACTCACCCCAGGCAAGAGAGTGAGACTCTGTCTCAAAAAAGAAAAGAAAAGAAAAGTGGTAACACAAGGAGCCATCATCACCACTTCCTCTGTGTCCCCAGCAAGGACAATATGTAAACCTTACCAGTGCCTTCTCTATGAGTTAAATAACTGACTACATGTATTAGCCGGGCATGGTGGCGCATGCCTGTAGTCCCACCTACTTGGGAGGCTGAGGCAGAAAGATTGTTTGAGCCCAGGAGTTTGAGGTTGCTGTGAGCTAGGCTGACGCCATGGCACTCTAGCCCAGGAAACAGAGCAATACTCTGTCTCAAAAAAATAAATAAAAAAATAACTGACTACATGTGTATCCAGTCAATTAGAAGCATTGTGAAAAACAGCCTGCTTTGATTTTCTGTTACTATTACTCTGTTACTATTGTTTCTGTTACTCTTATTCTTCTCTTGGTCTCTGCACTCTTATAGTTTGTTTTTCACAACAAGGGATCATCTGGTTCTTTAAAAAAAAAATTACCAAGATAAAAAAAATCAAAAACCACAATCTTGACAAAGCTCCTATTTTACTCTAAGTTGCAGAGATTAGAAAGGAGTGTAACTTGTGGTCCCTGACTCCAGTTTGCATCAGAAGTAATACATAAGCCAGATAAGGTTAAATAAAAACGAAGAGGTGGGAGAGAATGGCTTTTTACATGGCCGTGGGGGAACACATGTCTCAAGACCTCTGTCGGGGAATGATTAAGGCTTGAGTTGTGAGAAGACCGTGAAGAAGGGGCAGGACACACAGAATGACAAATGAGAGAGGGGCATTCCAGGCAGGAAAGACGACTGTCAATGAAGGCTCCATGGTGAATGCCCAGCTTTATTGGACCAAAGGAAGTCTGGGCTGGTATACTGGAGCCAGTCAGTTTAGCTCTGAGTATGCAATGCAGGTGTTTAAATTGCGTCTTGCAAGAAGTAGGGAGACTGCACAGGTGAATGTTAGGAAGAATGTGGGATTTTATGGCTATTAATCTGGCAGGCATAGGAGGCAGGAATTAGGAGGAGGAAGGCAGCAAGTGCTTGCAGAGCCAAAGGGTCCTAAATCAGGATGGTAGCGGTGGAGAGAACAAGAAGGGAATAGCAAGATGGTGACTTTCAAGTATTTTCCCTGTGGAAACGCATAGATGTTTTCATATTTCTTCACTACGTTTCATGGGGAAAATTTATAAGATTGTCTTCAGCAAGCTCAAAATGCAGGGCATGATAAGGTTCTGATTTTTTTCAAACCTGAACAGTACTATTAGAAGCTTATGAGTTATATATTCAGTATAATCTAGAATCCATTCTCTTCATTGCATGTAATATGGATAAATAAAATATGCAGCCTGTGTATGATTTATGCATAAGTATATCAATAATAATGTATAAAGAAAACATATCTAAAATCTAATCAGAGTTTCTGATTATAAACTGTATGAATCAGTAAGATAACACACTTGGAGGAGAATCTTCACCATCACAAATCTCAATATTAGATACCAGCCTTTAAATTAAATTTTAGTCATCAAATCAGGTCATAAAATGTCATAGCCTAATTCTCACCTCATGACTGAGAGGGCAACTAAGGAAAGAAAGTGATTTCCCGCCTCTCATACTTGCTTCTCCCTTCACCCATCTCTTGATTATGGCAAAAGCCATATTGTGAGCTACTTGGAGGCTGAGTGAGATTTTCTTAATCTTTTATTTATTCTCATACATAAAAATCAGAATACGGCAAAAGGCATTTCAAAAGACATTACGAACTGCCAACTTTGTCCAACACACTTACTCCTTGCCCTGCTCCATTGTCTGGTTAGGATCACAAAACCCAAAGAAATATGGGGAAAACCAACAAACTTGGCAGCTGGGCTTTCCCAGTCTATAGAAAAAATTATTTCAATTCTTTTAAACACTTTTTTTAGCTAGCTTCTCATTTTTAACTCTTAGGTTCAAAACTACTTTCTAGGCAAGGACATTATTAAACTATTGGCTTCTTTTAGGCAGATATCATGTTTCATTCATTATAAAAGCCTTTTTCTTTGTTCAGTAAGAAAATAATGCCGACCTCAGACCCTGGCAAACAGCAGATACTCAGTTAATATTTATTGACTTGAGTTTTTGAATCATACCTTCTTAAAGATAGAGATTGAAAACACTTAAAATGAGAGAATTAATCAGGAGCCAAGATAATTTTAATGAATTAGACATTTTCGCTTTCAGGTTCATGGCCACTGTATATCCTTTTGAAGAGAGCACGAGGTCATGTGTTTTAGGCATTGGCTGATGCTGACGTATCCTATATCCAGTGCATCCTGACAAACGCAGCCAAGAGCAAGTCCTTTATTGAATGGCCCTGAGATGGTTAATTTTGTTTCCTGATGGCAGATATGGAAGCTACAGAAAAGCTATCCTTGTTGTTCAAAGAGCCTTTTCAATTTCTAATTTGACATGGAGAGTTACATGGTCTACGATACATGCAGACCAACAGTTATCTCTCGTCATCAACTTCTTTGGTACATTTCAACCCATCTTGGCTGAAAGCAGCTCTATTGTAGGTACTTTTCTGGCTCTAGCTTACATGTGTGGTTCAGTGACAAGATTCCTGATAAACTGGAACAGAGAATGAGGAAATGGGCTTTAAATGATCAACTGATCATTCACTTCTCTGGGTTTAGTTTCTGCCTGACAGACTTATTAAAGAAAAGAGTCACACAAAGAAGATTCTGAATATGTCTTCCAGGTCCTGGTTAAACACTTTCAAGGTGTCAGGAAAAGTCAGAAGTGGAATAAATGTTCTAGATAGCAGTCCCCAACTTTTGACACCATGGAAGAAAATTTTTGGCACCGCAGATGAGGGGTGCGAGGGTGGGCTGTTGTTGGAATGGGGAGAGCGGAGCTCAGGAGCAACCTGTTTCCTAACAGGCCATGGACTGGTACCGTGCCACGAACCAGGGGTTGGGGACCACAGTTCTAGATGATAATCCCAAACTGTCAGAATAACCTGACGGCAACGTTTAAATTGCAGAGAGTTGGGCTCCAAGCCTGTTCCCTGTGAGTGAAATCAACCACAGTCAGAGAAAGCACTACCTCAAATTCTGCATCCTGTATTTGACATGCAGGTGGGGTTTCCAGAAAAGTGTGCTCAATATTCAGGTAAAATGTTACCTCTGTTAGAGAGTGGATTTTTTTCTAAGCCTGCTTTATTGATCCCACACTGTATGTTCTATACAAAGTGAAAAGATGCAGGCATGTCCGTTTAGTAATTGCAAGCAGGCATCAGAAATTACTTGACCATTTCTTGAAGCAGTGTACATTCTTTTGTACTACACTTACAAAATTACAGTCTAAGTATAAATGTGATTTAGTTTACAAAAATTCGATTTGCATGCAGTGTTTTAGAAGTACATCTATTGTACTCAGCCTGGAACACTTTTCACAGTTGATAGCAATCAAAGAGTGACATATTAAGAGGGTAACAATGAAATGAAAATACAAATAAAAAGAATATCATGCTTCAATCAGCCCCTGAAAGAGAGAGCAGAGGACTGAGTAAAAAAACCTCAATGGTACAAGACAAGATCAGTAAGTTTTTAGATTTAGTAATTGACTCTAGGAAAAATCATTACACAAATCCTGACTGAAAAGGTATGCGTTTATGACTGAAATATGAGAAGACAGTTTCATTTAAACATTTCATCACACAAAAATTGAGAGAAAGATGAGTTCTAAGCAAAAAGCTGCACCTGCCTAGAATATAAGTTGCAGGAAGGTGGGGGTCAGCGTGTTTATCACTGATTGCTTTTTGAGTTACATTAGCATAGTGGTTTGCCCACAGCGAGTACTTAATAAATAATTCCTAAGTGAGTGAAAATAAGAAATAAGGTCTAATCTCTGGTAGAAGAAAAGTTTGCCAGAGAGCTACTAAATAAAGATTGATTTATCTGATCCAAATGCGTGTGGTGTAAAGTTAGAATTCCAGAAGATGCTATGTAAGTTAGTGTCATTGTGCTGTTTTTTCCATACGTAATACATTTCATGCTATAACATCACCTTCCTAAGGCATAGCATCCTTTTCCACTGCACGTTATTTCAGAGTCTGCCCACCGTTCTTCCCGATGGCAGGAGACAAATGACAGCTGCACCGTGTATGTTAAAATAAATTTCCTATAAAATAGTCTAAGACCCTGTCTACAAGTTGCCAACCATGGAGTCAATCTTGGACATCTTAGACAAGTCACTTGACTAATAATCGAAGGTGCTCTGGGAAAGTATGTGATGTTCAATTTTTCCTTAAACATTACTTTCTGACTTAAAGGACTTTCAAAATCCTCAATTGAATTAATCGGTGTACGTTCTGCAATTGAAAATACATTTTGATTATTGTAGTGCAAGAACTGGGTCGAGTAGCTTGTTAACCACAGGATCTGCCTTTATAAAAGTCCTCTCCGCTCAGGATGGTAGAGCTACCCCACCATGCAAGCACATAGATGCCCCTGGAATTCAGTGTCGTTTTCAGGGCCGGGAATAGAAAGTGATACAAAATTTGAGAACTTTAAGATGAACTTTTTTCCTTGTATGTCCCCACTCCTCTCTTCCATCTTCACCACATAGGAATTTTGTCCATTTTCTGGGCATTTTGTGTTATGTCTCTGAAATGTAACACTCTTCCCTGGCCTGAGAGTAGAATTCTGATCCTGTCCCAAACCTGCCTTCACCAAGTGTTGAATTCATCCTCGCTACTGACAGCTGGCTCCTGGTTTCTCTGGGGGAACAGCAAGCAGACTCTTTTTTTCTACCTGCACTAGAAATTACAGCCATAGAGAAGCTGTAGACCCAGAACCAGAGAAGACTGGTATTGTTTAACTTCCTTTAAGAGAGTTACATGGCATGGATAAGAAGAGCAAGGAGGACATTTCTTCCCTTTTGAGTTATAAAAAATGGAAAAATAATCTATTGCATCAGAGGACATAATTTACCAAAAATCATCCTGGTGGCACAAATGAGTAAGTTATTTACTTACATGTGATTGCAAAATTGTTCCAGTGACTCCTTGACTAATCCTTATGTGGACTGTTGAAAGCAGGGGGTGCAGGAGGATGCCTTCCAGGAAGTGATGGGAATGTTTAGTTCTGTGTATCAGTGTTTCAGAAGAGTTAGTCTTGTTTCCCCAGCGAGAATGTAAACTCTTTGAAAGAAGGATCTACACCTGCAGTGTGGTGGGCAGAATTGTAAGGTGGCCTCTGACCTCTGCTCCCTTGTGGTAGGCCAGTATAATCCCTTCCCACTTGAATATGGATGGGACCTGTGACTTGCTTCTAGCCAACAGAACATGGCAAAGCTGATGGGAAGGAGGAGGGGGCTCATTCTTCTGGCCTTAATCAAGCAAATGGCTATGTTGTAAACTGCCCATGAAGAGGGCCACCCAGCAGGGAACTGCAGGCTGCCTTTAGTTGCTTTGAGCAGTTCCTAGTCAACAGCCAGCTAGCAAAAATACGAGGATTCAGTCCTATAATCTCAAGGAAGTGAATCCTCCCAACTACGGGAAGGATCTGTGGAACAGATCTTCCCTAGTCAGACTTCCAGATAAGAACACACCTTGGCCAACACCTTGATTGCAATCTGGTGAGACTCTGAGCAGAGAACATAGTTAAGCTGTGCCCAGACTCCTGACCCGCAAAAACTGTGAGAGAATAAACATGTGTTGTGTTATGGCACAGAATTGTGGTAATTTGTCTTGCAGCAATAGAGATGGGGAAGTCAATCTGTCTTTCCAAAGGACTCATCACTCCAACCCACGGTGGACAGTGACACCTGGGGGGCTTGCAGCCTCCATGCCAGGATGGGCTGGGTACCTGGATGGGGGATGGGTGAGAGACTTGCCCCATCAAAGGGCCTGCCAAATGCACATGGTGGTACCAGCTTGGAGCGGGGACCCCACCATGCCCCACTTGGAAGACCCCATGAGGTGCACACACTGACCCTCTCTGTACCCTACTCCAGGCCCCTGAAGAAAGGAGAGGGCAGGAGAGGCTGCTAGCAGGCCAGAAGACGGAGGTGGGAGAGGCCCAGGGCACCAGAGTGCCTAAGAACCCATGGCAGGGAAGGCGGGAGGGGGCAGAAGGTGGGACCCTGCAGGGATCAAGGCTCCATGATCCTCTCAGGCTTCACTAAGCACGAAATCAACATAAAAAGATTTTTTTCCATTTCAAAGTATTATGGGAGGTACAAATATTTTTGGTTACGTCGATCACTTTTATAATGCTTGAGTCATGGTTATAAGTGTGCCCATCACCCAGATAGTCTTCATTGTACCTGTCAGCTAGGTTTTTGCCCATCCCCACCTCCCCCTACCCCCTGCTTGATTTCTGTTGAGTATCACTTCCCTCTGTGCACCTGTGCTCATCAGTTAGTTAAAGTCAACATAAAAAGGATTTTAAGACAACTGTAAAGCATGAAATCCTAAGTGTACGTAGGACCTTTCTCAGCACAGGGCCCTGTATGACTGCACTGGTCACAAGGCCCTGAAGCCACCTGGCTTAAGGGGAACACCAGTCGGGGGCCTCAGTGGGGGACGTTCTCTGTACGGATTCTGCTCCTCTCCTCATAACCCCACTGGGCCCAATACCCTCATTTAATTTCTCTACACTCCCTCTATCCCATGAATTTTTTTTTTTTTTTTTTTAGACAGGGTCTCTCTCTGTTGCCCAGGCTGGAGTGCAGTGGCATCGTCATAGCTCACTGCAACCTCCAGCTCCTGGGCTCAAGTGATCCTCCTGCCTCAGCCTTCTGATTAGCTGGGACTACAGGCAAGCACCACCACACCCAGCTAGTTTTCTATTTTTCTGTAGAGAAGGGGTCTCGCTCTTGCTCAGGCTGGTCTTGAACTCCTGGCCTCAAACAATCCTCTCACCTGGATCTCCCGAAGTGTTAGGATTTACAGGCATGAGCCACCACACCCAGCTATCCCATGAATTTTTATATGCCCTAGGGGTTAGCATGAAGTTTTTGGGCAGGGGCTTCTTCTAATTTGTGCTTCCAGTCTTCTTTTCGGTGCATCAGATGACTTCTAGGTGAGAACCCTTTCCTGAGGACATGGGTTCTTCATAGTCTAGCTAAGATGGGAGAAAAGCCCCAAGGACAAAAGGAAGTACTTGTAATGAAAAGCATAATTGCTTAGCATACAAAAATTATTTCCACTTGCAGAATTCCTAATACTTTACTGTGAAAATCTGTGTGTGTGTGCATGTGTGTGTGTGTATATGTGTGTGTGTGTGTGGCATGCATGCTAGTGTATGCAAATGAGGAGTTTTGCTGGGGAGCCCAGGGAACGCGTGATAAACACACATTAAGTGTAGACTTTACTGTCACACAGAATAGCCTTTGTTGATAGTCACTGCTATTGGGGCAGTCTTTGGGCAAGCCCAGTAAGCCACATTCTGCTTCCTCTAATTGGCTGTAAAAACGTATTTCTTTAACAAACACCTAATCTTAACAGGACTGAATCCTGGCTCTCTCCCCACTGCTTCACTTCAAGCAAAAAGGCTTCATACATAACCAAGGAACATGATTTGATTTTCAAAGGTCGTTAGGGAAGACAGTCCGCAGAGTAATCCTGTTAATATTTCTGCTATTAAGACATCTGTTTCCTATACTTAGAATACCCAGAAAGAATGGAATCTAAATATTTAAATGCCTCACAGAAAAACATCTGACAACTGGAAGATGTCTTAAAAGCCTGTAAAGCCTGGTGCTAGATAATCGGCATCAGCTAACAGAATTCATTTTTATTAAAGCATTTCAAATGCTCAAGCCACTGATGCGTTTTAACACTGTAATGGCATAATACCGTTTCCTCAACTCTTCAGGGAGGCAAAATGATCACAGATTAAGCAAGTTCAACCACGCACCATGTTTTCGTAAGCACAGGACTATTACTCCATAAGAAATACTTCTGGTATGAATGATGAGATTTTTGAGCAAGTACCATTTTGGTATAAAATGTTCCGATTGCCTGTGGTTATAAAGTACTTCAGGCCCAGTTCTCTTTGCCTTTGTCTCCCCACATTTTTCTTTTTCCTGGTGGCAAAGAGATTTCTGATCAGGGAAGAAATGAACCAAGTGATGAGGTCAATGAGAACCTGACCCTACCTAGTTTTTTCTTCTTCCTCCCCTGCCCCCATTTTATTGTGTGTAATAATTAAGAGTGTGGCAGAAAGTAATCAACAAAGAGTCATAGACCTTTGAGGCAAAGAGAAAACAACATTTGATATGCCAGAAAGTAATCTTCACTTTCAGCTGTCATCCTGGCCCTAATACTCGCCCTCAAGGGATGAAAAAAGAAGTGAACAGTGATACTGTGCTCTCTCCATTACAGCCAAGTTGACCAAGGAGCTGATACAAGACCCTGCAGATAAGGGAAGCTGGAGCAATGGAATCATCATTACCCAGAACAGTCATCGACTTCTGTTCACCCTATAGAGGCTCGTATAGTAGAGTAACCTCACATGGAACTGGGTGACTTGAAGACACTCATTTGCCCAGGAAACACCAGGAGAGCTACTGCCTACGCCTCACTGGTCTATCATCCCTTTATTACAAATTCTGGATATTAGCAGGTTCTACGAACTTTTTCGAGTCCATGGAAAACTGACTCAACACACTCCCATGGACAAAGACAGTACAACAGAAGTTCAAAGCACAGATTCTAAAAAAAGACACAACCTAGTTTCCAATCTTGCCACTACCTCATACAAGTTGTAGGATATTGAGCAAAGCACTTAACTCCTCTAGCATCAATTTACTCATTTGTAAAATGAGTTTCCTGACAATACTTTCCTTATGGGGTACTGTGAGGTTTAAAATCCAGAGTTTATGTAAAAGACCTAACTCAGTGCTCGGCACATAGGCAGGACTCAATACATGTCGGCTCGATGGTCATGACCACAAATGATTTTTAAAATAGTTTATATGTTGCCCACAATTTTTCTTGCAAGCACATAAACCCAGTGAGACAGGGTCCTGACCTTTTTAAATGTTTTGGAAATCGTCCTATGTATCCCTGGTGATTTACATATAACGAAAACAATACAAATGCATGTCTAATTGCTTGCAAGTGGACATATTAAAGTTTTCATAGCCTTGGAGTCATTACAAGCTAATTGGAGTCTTGATGTTATCTAAATGCTCTCCAGCTGATCCTTCCAGCTGTTGTAGGTGTCTCCTGATTTTTTTTTTTTCTCTTTCTTCTTTTTCGCATTAGTCTACCTGTAGGAACAGGAGTCAGCAGCTGGAGTCACCATGGGACCCTATTGTTGGCTGCAAGATCCAGATGGCAGAAGCCCGAAAATGTTTCTGGCAAATACCTCCACAAGCTGGAGTGTGTGTGTGTGTGTGTGTGTGTGTGTGTGTATTCGCGCACAAGCATGCACTCCTCCCTTTTATTGGCACTTGAGCTAAATGCCCAGCAGCCGCTTCTTGGCTGGATTTCATTCAAACTACAGTTGGCGCCTGTAAAAATGGCTTTGGCTTCAATATCTTATATGTGACTGTCTATCATGAAGAATTTCCCCACTGCTGCTGATTTCTATTTTTATGAATACTTGAAAATACATGTCTCACACAAGAGTTTTGACCTCCTTTTATCTTTCCAGTGGAAATTCTTTCATAAAGAAGTGTCATCTCTTTTATACAATTATGCTTTGTGAGGGGCTATTTATAGCGCTGTGAAAATTTGAGGAACGTAGTCTTCCTTTTGACTTTCAGAAAAATTGTTAAGCATCAAATTGCATGTCAGGGGAAAAATGATCTCATGAAAAAATTAACAGGCCTCACTATTTTCCACTGTCCTCTCAAAGCTCACACTCCCCAAACACACAGAGGATGAGTATTCATTACTGTCCAATAAAATAAAACTAGCATAAAAAATAAAATCATGCTTTATCTTGTTTGATGCAATTGATAGGCTGCTGAAAGGGGGACGTTTTAAATGCACTAAGAGAATGAGAGAGTTGCTTTCCAAATAGAAACCCCTGGTGAATGCTTTCTGAAAGAGATGATTCCGGAGGTAACTACTCAGAATCCAATATGCATGGATTATTAATTGGGATTTTCTCATACTGCCATTCCTTAAAGTTGGGGTCACCTATATAAAGGCTAGATATTACATGACTTCAAAAGCTCTCAGGTCATCCATGAGCGCTCTTTGTAGACATTTACTCCCTCTTAGCTGACATGTATGTGATTTTCAGAAACAGTGAAATTTTCATCCTGCCTGGAAATTGAAAATAAACTAAAGCAAAAAAAGAACTAAATGTCTCTCTCTGGGGCCATCCATTTAAATGTCAAGAGCATACTCCATGCTTATACCAAATGTGAAAAGAAGAAAGATAAGCTCACAGGATAGAAATTCTCAACTAGTAAGGAAGAAATTTCTTTTATTAAAAAAACATAGTAAAAAAAATGAGTAAAGATTACAGACTTGTTCATGCAGTGGGTTCCCCATATCCGTGGGTTCTGCATCCATGGATTCAACCAACCTTGGATCAAACATATTTGGAAAAAAATTGTGTCTGTACTGAACTTGTACAGATTTGTCATTATTCCCTAAACAATAAGTGTGACAGCCATTTACATAGCATTTGCATTGTATTAGGTATTATAAATAATCTAGAGCTGATTTAAAGTATGCAGGAGGATATGTGTAGGTGATGTGCAAATACTATATGTAAATTATACCTGAATAAGAAAATTAAGAACCCATTCCATTAAAAAACCAAAATGATAAGTAGCTAATAATAACAAATTTGACTGATATATTTATAAAGACCCTTTATACTTTCAATATCTATATCTATACACACCCACACACACACATATATTTATATATATATATTTTTTTTTTTTTTTTTGGGAGGCAGAGTCTCAACCTGTTGCTCAGGCTTGATACTGTGGTGTCATCATAGTTCACTGAAACCTCAAGCTCCCAGGCTCAAGTGATCCTCCTGCCTCAGCCTCCTGAGTAGCTGGGACTACAAGTGAGCACAACTACAGCTGGCTAATTTTTCTATTTTTTGTAGACAGAGTCCAGGCTGGTCTTGAACTCCTGGGCGTGGCCTCACAAAGTGCTAGGATTACAGGCATGAACCACCATGCCTAAACTTCAATATATTAATAAAAGAGAGAATGGGCAGCTTCAACAACAACAACAACAACAACAAAAATTCTGATTTAGACCTTAGTATATGGCTTTTTCTGGCAGAGTATCTCATTCTGATGTCACTGATGGTAACAACTCTAGGCCTGTCACATATTGCTGGGGATTAAACCACCGAGACATTTCTTACATTCTGGATAGTCATAGGAGCAGGGTTCTTCATAAGCCCAAGAATATCTAGGCACAGTCCTGGTGACTATGAAGTGTTCTAGAAGATTGCTAGGATGCCCAATATTTTACATTTGAGGGGGTGAATCTGATCACTCAAGTTTGGGAACCACTGTTACTAATCAATTACTTTAATAATAATCCTAAAATATGAGATTCCCAGGATATGCAAGAAAACTTTCTTTTTCTAGGTGAAACGAGGTTAAAATAAATCTCAAGGGCATCCCTGAATCAGAAAGGAAGACACAAGGTAACGTACCGTCTTTGGAGTATGTCGAAAATAGGAGATGAAGTGTTCCCAATCCCTGATGGTGTCTGGTCAGGCCTTGGGGGATATAGGGATACTTGTGTGCGTGTGTGAGATGTGCGTGCACATGCACAGGTGTGTGTATCACAGTCAAGCCATCTCTTAACTCCCGAGGGCTACCTCCTTAAGCCACTGCCCAGTCTTTTTATACACAGCTGTGTATGCCCCTCTCTCACAGTGTGATGGGCAAATCAATTTTCCTGACTTTCCCAGGTGTTTTGGGAACCGCACTGTGACTTGAACCACCCTCTTATGCCCTTATCTCTGAAAGGCCATGTGCATATGTCCTTGTCATGGTGGAAACCCGTTCCCCTTTGACCTTGTTTGGCACATCTGGGCATCCTTCTGCCAAGTATACACACATTCGAGTAAGAGAGGTCAGTAGGTTACAAAAATTGAGGAAGTCAGGATTCTTCCTCAGTGCATATATAACTCAGCTTCAGAAATCCAATTGACAATGGTCACTAGGATTCAAGAAATCTATCTTTCTAATATACCTAGCTATAAGGGCCTCGACTTTTTTGTAAAGCTCCCAAGTCAATACAACATCAAGAACAATAAAAAGAATACATATTCTTCTGAAGATCTTGCCAGGGTTTCAATGAGTAGATTCGAATAATTTGTTATTAGTTTGGTGATTTGGGGCATGCATGCAAAGTGGATGCTCCTAAAGTTATCTTTAAAGTACTTGAAAAACAGTTTGCCTTTCCCCTGAAGTGGGCTGAGTAGTTTTCTCTTCAGTCCTGTTGACACTATTAATCTGCTTTGCAACCTCTTCTGCCCCTCACCTTTTTCTTCCATCACTATTGCAAACAGGAGGAAAAACAAGGCTTGGAGAGCTCTTGTAGAGATTGCCATTTGCTCTGGTTCAAGCAAACAGCAAGGCCAATCAGTCTGAAATCTGAATTTTTCTGACACATAATAGACCGTTGGCTTATCAAAGCCTCTTATCTGATTGGAAAAAATCAAAGGTAAACTTCAGGGCTCATGGAATTAAAAGACAAATGAGATGTCATAATTATCAAAGCGGCTAATTTAGAAAATTAAGCTGTTCACATAGGTGACATAATTGCTTGTCACAATCACTCTTTTTCTCATTAGCTTCTTCCATTCAGCACCTACACACTGCAGAACAATCTTTGGCCTTGCTTAACAGTATAAGTGTTCTTTTGTGGTTCAGCACCAGGTAATTCTCTCATCTCCTGTGAGTAATGCATAGATTTATTAGTAGGTTTATTCACAGATCTGTTCCCAAAAATCCCCATCTTTCATAATTTGATATTTAGTCATATTTTAAATTTGTTTGAGACCAAACATTCTTTTGAAATATGTAGTTAATTATCAAGAGAAGATTTATAGAGTTGATATAGCATATTAGTATTTCTTGGAAAACATTAAGGATTTTTGTATATAGTAATATTAAAAACCCTCAGAGGTTAGATAGAATTAGTTTTTAATTATTTTGTAAAATTCCGCATAGAAGAAAAAGAAATATATTTTCAAGACAGTTTGTTTTATTTACCTAATATTTTATTATTTGATTTCTATAATCCAGTTTAATGTAAATAAATTCCCTCTAAGAGACTTTTTTGTAAGATTGGCCATAACAATGTTTATGTCAGTGAGTTCAGAAATTATTAAGGATAATGTCCAAGAGAAGAAATGAATCTTGTTTGCTATGTGCTTGTAAAGTATGCCATTGTAAATGGGCAAGGTTAAGCATTTTGGATTAAAAGCAGGAGTATGAGATTGACTAGAGGTCCTACCATCTTGCAAAGTGGTGGAAAGTGGCTGAACTGACTTACAGAGATTCTAGTCGGTGTTATTCACTTGAAGGGATAGTTCATCCTGAATGCATGCAATGAAACTGTCATCTGTGTTCTGGAATATTATGTAAATATAGTGTTTTGATTTCATTAACATTGAATTGGTGAAGTAATTGTGTTGCAAGAGCTATTATGGTCACATACTAAAAGCCAAAAATCTAGAAAGAAAAAGAAAAATCCAAGTAAATCCCTCAATGTATGGGGACTTCTATGAAGTTTGCCTCTACTCATAAGTGAACTCAAAGTGGTAGTTAAACTCTAAGAACTTATCAACATAGAATTATTAATACAAAAAATTTATCCCACAAAGAAATAGATACAAGCCCAATTATGTCAATGTTATATTTATTCCCTTGATACTCACAGATGCAATCTTTGGCAAGAGAAAGGGCACACTGGATGCCATAACCCAACAGGACTGAAGGCTAAGACAGGAAAGAGACAGAGGATGGACAACTTGTCTAAGCTTTCTTTATCCACTATCCCTGCAGTCTCCAATAGCAAACAGACCCTTGAAGTTAAGCTTGTTACGGATTTTTAAATAAGAATGACAGTGTGCTGGTTTATGGCAGAGGACATGTTAGAGTAGAATTTTCAGAGACAAAGAAACAGACCAAAAAAGCCTGAGAGAAGATAGTCTTCTGCAGGTAAATCGGCAGGGGGATGCAGTGAAGCAGGATCAATATATGGCGAAATCTGGAGGATAACTCAGTGGAGAGCCATGAGCTAAGGAAACACCTGCCAATTATAGATGAGAACTACACTTGGCTATTCGCAGCACTTCGACCATTTATTAGTCTCATGATTTGGACTATCCCTGGAATTCAGTAGTGTTTTAGTGCAGTGGTTTCAAACTGGGCTCTGTCGAGTCCTAGGCATCTTGAGTCAGGAAGGCAAAAAACAATACTCTAAGTCTTCCGCCGCCTCCTGTTTCAACCAGCACAACTGTGCTTTCACCTGTTTTATCCAGTGGGATTTCAGTGAGTAGGCCAATGTGTGGCTAGAAGATAGTATGCTTGAGATAGCAAAATAATAATGGTATTGCACAGGAAGTAACACATCACCTATGTTTCCACCCATGGACAAATCAGGAAGGAAGTTAGGAAGTTACTATCAAGTTACTATCAAGTCAGGAAGTTACTTTTCCCAACATTTCTTGGACAAATATTTATTGAGTTTGCCACTATTCATTACCCTCCCCTCAGGTCAGCCTAAGATATCATCAGGGAACTTAAATTGCTCATTTAGCTATCTGTAAATAGGCTGTGGTTAGGCGGTTCTCCCAACTAGAAACCAGCTTGTGAACTTTCCTGGGTTGAATCGTTAACAAGCCTCAGGCTTATTTGTATCCGTGATGAACTAAACTGACATCTTCACATAAATGGGGAAAACTAGAGTGTACCTGTCTTCTGATGATAATGTCAGGTGGCAACAACAAAGAAAGGAATATAGGGATGTCTCAGTATTTTCACATTTACAAAATGGATCTTGAATGTAATACTAATGATATTAGGAAATATGTGCTGATTCCATGTTTTATCCTCTTATACGTCATTACTTAAACAAGTAACTTTCTCAAGTTACACAGAGAAGTGACAAATGGGGTCTAAACATAAGTTTGTCCAAAACTACAGTCTACCCACCACACCAGTTAACCCTCAAAGTACAGTCTGTGGACCCTTGCTGGTCTGCAAGGCGGTGGGTCCAGGAATTGGGAATGAAGGTTTTAGACACTTCCAGAGTCACTTGGCAGAGTATTTTTATACCTGTTGAATGTCATAGTAAAAAATGGAGGCTTATGAATTGTATGTCTTCACTTTTTTATACCATATTTTAGTAATACATTTGCATCGTATTTTATGACAGTATTGATCCATGACAGATTTGGAAAACAAAATCCAAGGCAAAAACTAGTCTGCTTGACAGATCATTTGAGGAGCATCACATTGCACCAAACTGCCCCTAAATTTTTAGCTCTTCAAATAAAATGGATGCAGTTACCAAAAACAAAAAAAAAAGTGGCATCACTCTTAACCCCCACCTCCTTATCTTCTCATGTAAAGGATAACATGAATTCTCAACGGCACGGCTGGGTTTCGCTGTTGAACCATTTTTTGTTCAAGCATAAAAACTTTCCCACAACCGCCTCCCCACTGGGTGGTTCAAACAGCACAGTGTTTCAGTCCTTGTCTCCATGCTCCAAGCTCTTCTTCCAGTTTAATCGACTTTACCTGGTTGTAAGTTTAATCTGTTTCCTCTCAAATTGGGCTGAATTAAAAAGAGGCTTTCTAATGGCCAATGCAAGGGCACCAGTGAAGAAGAGCAAATTTATTTGTGATGCCCCTTGGCTAGGTGTTTGATTTCCTTGACAAAACATCAGTCAACCTTTTAAAGGCCTCAAGCCATGTTCTCCTAAATAATGATCAAAGGAGGAGACAATGCAAAGTCTGTCAACAGAAAGTCCTTTCTCAGTCAAACATATTGCTCGGTACTGCCCGTTTAGTTTTGCAGTTTTTCAAAGGCCAGGACCATGAGTTGGAGACATTTATAAACAATTCTACTGAACTATAGTGATATGCATTTTATGTTGTCCCTCTTGTTTTCTCTCGAGTCTCAGAGCTGCCACGACTCAAATATATTTGCTTATTTATTTAAATAACAGACATTAGGAATTTGGGTAGCATATATATAAGATATATCGTTAAAATTAAAAGGTAACTACATAATCGTATCCAAAAATTCGAAACCATAATTCATAAGGCTGTTGTTTAATAGGGATGTTCACGTTAAAGACAGGTTTCTTGCCAACTGGAAATGTCCCTGTGTTTATTGTGAAACTCTTGTATTTTGGAGAAAATTGTTAAATTGTCTATTAGGTTTCCTTTTAAGGTGATGTCACTGTAAAGTCCCAAAGGATCACAGCCAGTCATTGTTTTCGAAACAGCACTGCTAAAACACATTTAGTTGCTATCTGAAGTCATATTGTTATGACCAGTAGACCTACCATTTTAAAAGGATCAATTACTTCTGCAAAATTAAATCTATCCTGAGCAGCATTTTCTCAGCTGTTGCTTGTTCTTGGTGTACATTTAGTTCTGCCAAGGCAGCAGCCGCTATGTTGTTTTCAAAAAAAAGTACTCAAGGTCCGGACAGAGACTGTCTTGTCATCTCTCTACCATAAATATGGATTTTTTTTGCCGACAGTGAATATACAAACCAATGAGAGTTGCTTGTGATATAATTTTTTTTTTTTTTTTTTTGAGACAGAGTTTCACTCTCTTGCCTGGGACGAGTGCCGTGACGTCAGCCTAGCTCACAGCAACCTCAAACTCCTGGGCTCAGGCAATCCTACTGTCTCAGCCTCCCAAGTAGCTGGACTACAGGCATGAGCCACCATGCCCGGCTAATTTTTTTCTAGATATATTTTTAGCTGTCCAATTAATTTCTTTCTATTTTTGGGTAGAGATGGGGTCTTGCTCTTGCTCAGGCTGGTCTCGAACTCCTGAGCTCAGAACGATCAGCCCGCCTCGGCATCCCAGAGTGCTAGGATTACAGACGTGAGCCACCACGCCCGGCCTAATCAGACCTTTTAAATGGCATGCCTCACTCTAAAATATTATGTAGTATTTTTGATATTCAAATACATATCACTTATTTTTTTTTATCAGAACATCCATGCACAAAGTAAAACATTACATTGTACCTTGGGGCTGAGCATGAAGGGGGCTGGCCTCTCTTCCAATCCTCTCTTACTTCCAAGCCCTCTTTTCAGAGGCAACCAGTTTGAAGCATTTCTGTTTTTAATTCTTCCATGGCTACCCCTATAACTCCAAATACAGTTAATATGTTTACAGAAGTTTTTTCCTTGATCTGTCAACTGCAGGCATTAGCTATGACCTCTCCATTTTGGAAGATGAAGATTTAGCAGGCTCACTTTCAGAACCCTCTAACTCCCTTCCTCACCCCTCCTATCAACTTTGATTTTTCTAAATTGGTAAACACATGCTGGTTTTGAAAAATACTCTGAGATAGCTTACAAATGAGATCAAAGAGCCACTCTCTATGACTCGTGACAGTTATGGAAAGACAGAGAGATGCCTGCCCAACACCTGGATTTGAGTAACCTCAAAAAGAAGAAGAATGAAAATTTGTCAACTCGACGTCACATGAGTTTGGCATTGATCCTTAGAAAACTGTGGCGTGGACTATTCAAAGAAGTGGTGCTCACAAGCAGCCAGTAGGTGGGGCAAGTACCTTCAACCAAGTGAGAGAAAGAGCTGGGGACTAGTTATGGTAACCTTGATATGGGTCAGCAATATGTGCAGTCTCCAAAGAGGTTAATTTTATCTTAGACTGGGTAAATAATAGTGTGGCATCCAGAACAGTGCAGCCCCCGGCGAGAGCTTGCTACAAACAGGGATTAGGAGAGAGAACTATCTACACCAGTGTGCCTCCCAGTAACAGACCTGAGAAAGACAGTCCCCAATGTCATTTGACAGCAACTGGTGTGAAGAGATCTCAATTTGAAGGTGATTAAAGGGGAAAATAACAGCACGAGGTCAAAGAAAAGTGGCTGCTTTAAAACATGGTTGCAAAGTCTTTGATGCTTCTTCCATCCAAGAGGTAGAGTCTGTGTCTCTTCTCCTTGAATCTGGGCAGGCTTGTGACTGCCTTAACCAACAAAGTACAAAGGATGTGACAGGGTGTGACTTCCAAGGCCAAGTCACAAAGACCATGAAGATCCTCCTTGTTTGTGGAAACAGTTGCTCCTGGAGCCCTGAGGTACCACATAAAAATTTCTGATACCCTGGGATCACCATGTTGGAGGTGCCATAGGTGGGTTCTCTGCCTGCCAGTCCCAGCGAAACCCAGCCTTCCAGCCATCCCTGCAAGGCACCAGACATGTGAGTGAAGCCATCTCGGATGCTCCAGGCCAGTCCATCAACCAGCTGAATATCGCTAAAGTGACTTCTCTCCATAACACATAGAATAAAAGAATTGCCCATCCAAACCCTACCTGATTTCTGAGCAAGAAAATCATGAAAGGTTAATAAAATGGTTGTTGTTTAAGTCACTAATTTTTGGTGTGAATTTATTGAACAGCGAGAGACAACTAGACCAAAAAGATAACACAGTAAGAGAAAGGAAACATCTGGAAAAATCACAGAAGGAACATGCTTTTGAAAATATTCAGAAATTCAGGATGCATGCACACATATACACACAAACATTGCAGGAGACTATTTATCATCCTCAATACAATTTTATCACTCAGCCTCTGAAATGGGAGCTGAAGCCATCAGAAGAGCAGAGACTAAGCTGAAAAGGCCACAGGATTAGATGAAAGGGAGATGGGTGAATAAGAAAGAATTGAAATTAAATCCCCACCAGAGACAGAACTGCTGCTGTACAGTGAGTGATGCTGAAGACAAACCGCAAAGCTCCCCTGGGGGACAGAGGCAAAGGACAAAGGGATACACTTGTGGTACAAGAGTAACAGGATATGATAGACATGGAGACAACATACAGATAATTGGTTTTCCTGAAGAAGAGACTCAAAGAAATGGAATAGAGACAATAATTAAAGATATTCTAGAAGAAAACTTTCCTTACCTGAAAAATATATTGTCCAGCTAACTACATTCCAGGCAGATCCAAAGAAAAAATTTTCTCAATTAGTTACATTCTGACAAAATTTTGGTTCTATGAGAATGATGATGATGGGGGAAAAAATGAACTTCAAAAGAAAAATAACAGATTACCAACCCTTCCCCTGAAGAAGGAACAAAAGTAAGACAGGTGTCAAATATTTTCTCAAGCATTAAATGGCAAAAGAAAATGAAACCAACCACATAGAATTTTGAGGGAAATTGGTGATTCCATACATATATACCCACTTAATTCTCTCATATTTGAAGATATGTGTGAGGCCTCAGAAAAATTATCTTCCATGTTTTTTGCTTTAATTGGTATTCCAAATAACTAAGACATAAAAGGAAATTTAGATCTTCACAATAGTAGAAAAGGACAGGTGGCAAGCAACACAAACAATTTAAGAATGTAATCTAAATAATTTTTGTAAATCTGTGAATAAATGCAAAATAGAAAATAATGACTCAATCTAAATCAACCTAATAAAGACCAAGAAGTTGTTGAAAATAGAGAGAGAGGTGGCAAGGGAGGAATATGCATCATCTTAAATGGGGAAATCCAAAGGTAATATTTCAGTCTTGACTCTTGTATTTAGAAGAAATAAGGTTACAGAATCCTGTGGAACAGCATGAGGAAGCTTCCAAACACTGGAGAAGATAAAAAGGGGGGAAAACAAAGCCACAATGGTTAAAAGTGAAGGTGTAAACTAGAATGATACAAGGGGAAAAGTACAACAGTTATAATAGGAAATGACATGGTTTCAAACTACCTTGTTACAAGACTAAAACTCTGTTTTTGCACTCAATTCAAAATGCAAGAGAAATTCTCAATCAAAATGGCAGCAAAGGTTGAAAAACAAAAAGATGGTTAAAAGTTACAAAAAGTTCACTTTTCAGGCAAATTCACACAGCTGTGAGAAGCAGCAGCAATGTAAATACTCAACAAGTGGAAGTGGAAGGAAAAAACATTCATACTGACAATGGATAAAATTCATGACGACCATGTAGACGTGAACCTGTTACCTGCTCAACATGATTGTGTCAAAGGATATGCCACAAAAACAGAAGTGCCCTTGGAATATGACATTGGTTTCTTGGAGTCTCATTTTAAAAGGGATAGAACAAGCTGAAGCACAGTCAGAGACTCAAAGTCACTCCAGATGTTTGGTGAGAGGAGTGAAGATTCAGGGTGCACAGGATGCCAGCCAATCCTCAAACACTTGCAGGGCTTTCGCATAGAAAACGAATTAGACCTGTACATCACAGCCCAGGAAGCCTTTAGGACAGACCCCAGAAACGATGAGAATACAGTGCTTATTCATCCCAAGAAACAACTTTCTAACAGTCTGAAAGTCTACTGCAAAAGGGAGTGGCCAGGCCCAGAGACAGGAGCATGGTGTGTCACGGGAGCCCTCAGCAGGACGGGGAGAAGTACCTCGCTGTGGTAGGATGTTTGCCGAGAGACAGACAGATGTTAACTGATGGAGCACTTGCCGTAACTCTGAGGTCCGTGCTATTTTCATCCCCATTTTATAAATGAGGGAATCAAGGTGCAGTGAAGGTAATTTTTTCAAGGTCAGTCAGCAAGGAATTGGAGAACCTGTGGCCTTCTGATTTCAACAGTGTTCTTTTTTAAGCACCAAAGGAGGCAAGAAAAGCTTCATCTTTCTCTGCTGCATCCCTTTTAATAAAAGGATTTGTTTTGTAAAATTTGGATTCAGTCAAAAGGCTGTACTTAAGGATCTAGAAGGCTGCAGGTTCCCCACCCCTGCAGGGAGAGCATGAATTCTGAACCACTGTTTCTGTCCCTCTCTCCTCTCCCTCTTTCCCTTTCTTCTTTTTCTCTTTCATCAATATAGTACAGGGATTACACTTGATAGCTTTTAAAAGTCTTTACAACAGAGATTCTAGAACTTACTGTTTATAGGTAGAGTCAAATAAGCAGTTTAAAGAGGAAAAGAAGTTTATTTCTTTCTCTCATTAAAAATATCTGAAGAAAAGCAGCTCACATCCAGTAAGGTGCCTCCCTGGTGTTATCAGGGCCTCGGGCCCCTTCCATCTGGTTTCCTTCCAATGTAGTTTCCATACTCAGCATCTCAAGATGGCTGCTGTGGCTTCAGCCATTCAATTTACAAGAAGCAGGAAGGAGGAAGGACTAGAGCAAAACAACTTTTCATGTTGCCTCACCCAAGGACTCCTGCTTATACCTCTTGACTACCTCTTAGGTCATGAGTTAGGAAATGTGGTTTTGCAGCTGGGCATATTTCCAAGGAGTCTGTTATTAAGAAAGAAAGGAAGATAGGCCGGACATGGTGGCTCACGCCTATAATTCTAGCACTCTGGGAGGCCGAAGCGGGAGGATCACTTGAGGACAGGAGTTCGAGACCAGCCTGAGCAAGCGTGAGACCCTGTCTCTATTAAAAATTGAAAAATTAGCCATTCATTGTGGTGTGTGCCTATAATCCCAGCTTCTCAGGAGGCTGAGGCAGGAGGATCGCTTGAGCCCAGGAGTCTGAGGTTGCTATGAGCTAGGCTGATGCCATGGCTCTCTAGCCCACGTGACAGAACGAGACTCCATCTCAAAAAAAAACAAAGGGAACTAGAATATTGGATAGGCTGCCAGCAGTGCCTGTCAGCATAAGTTATTAATATTATCTTGCTGGGGGAAATGGGGAGTTCAAGGGGCTCCCACCAGCCAGTGATGCTAGTTCAGCAGTGATGAACTGTTCAATGTCAAGTTACGGGATGGTGGGTTGGAAAGTTGTCTGCTGCTCTCTAATCGACAGTTCATGATAGTTTAGTTGGTAGCAGAGAACCTTCCAGTTTGAACAGCCAGCTCTGATGGATGGCACTTCTTCATTAAATACACTCATGCTCTTGTATTAAAGTTTATTCCTTCCCTTACTTTGATGGCATAGTATCAGTGTTTTTTCATAGATCATTTTTTATTTATTGAGTTCTGCTAAACTCTGTGTGGACAAATTATTTGGCTTTGGGATTTAAAATCCTAGCTTGAGTTTTGCCTATTTTGTGAAAATACCATTATATGAACCAAAAGTTTCCTAGCTGTCAGCTGGGGTTTAGTCAGGCACCAGCCAGCAATTGGCCCAGTACAATAAAGCATTTTGTCAAGGGAGAAAAAAATTCCTCTGCCCCTATTTCTGTGGCCTTAAACCATGAATGCAGCAAGCTCGCTGGTGTGGTAGGTCTTCCACCAGAGGCCTCCAGTTGCCTTTGAGTCTTGTGCCCCTCTGCCTGCCTCTTTTTCCTCCACATACTCTCCAGCCAATGGCCAAATAAAAATCAGAGGGGCAAAGTGGTGGCCCACTGGGTAAATAAATTCAGGTCAGTGTGCTGTTTTATTTGGTTTTCACAGTGGTATTTGTTTGATTTTAATTTAACCAATATAATAAGAAATCAGGAGTTTACATAAAAACCCAAGGATTTGGCATGTCTTGAGAAATCAGATCTGGCGTACTGAACCCATACTCTCCCCTGACAACAAGCGGATGGAGCTGTGCTGTGGTTGAACTCCTGGGCCAGGGCACAGACCCTCCAGTTTGCTACAGTATTCTTGACACAGAAGACCAGTGCTAGCTGCCATCTTTTATTATGTTTTTACTATTGCTTTCCTTACAGTAGAGGAAAGTTTCTGTTCCCATTCAGGTCTGTGTCAAAACTGAGAGAACAGAAGTTATGCTGAGAGGGCTCCATGTTAAGAGAGAGAAACGGAGGTGGGGAGGAGGGAGAGTGAAAGAGAGAGAGAGAATTTCTGTGACGAAGCGAAGAATAAGTCTATCATTTTCCTAAGTATATAGTAATCCACTTCCCTCATTCTCTTTTTTGCCTAGCTCCTCTATACACTTGCATTTCAACCCCAGATAAAACTGTGTCTGTGGCAGATTGTTTTTACCAAAAATGGCCATGTCAAACTCAGCCCCGTGTCCTCGTCCAGAGCCGTGCCACTCCTGCATGAAGAGATGGAGTCTAGGTTCCCTCCCCTGGTCCTGGGCAGGCCTCTATGACAACCTCCATGAATAGAATATGGTGGAAGAGACACTGCCTGATTTCCAAGACTAGGTTAGAAAAGAACATGGGGCTCTCTGTACTGGTTCTATCTCTGTCGTGACACTTGCTCTGATCCCAGCCACCATGTTATGAGGAAGCCCAAGCCACACCGCAAGGTCACATGTGGGTGTTCTGGCCAACAACACCAGCTAAGATCCAGCTCACAGCCAACATCAACTACCAGACAAATAATGACAACGTGTTGTCATTTTTGAATACCCAGCATGTTTTCTGGGCAAAAGGAAAAGGATTGGGATAGTTTAATTATCTCCAGATGATTCCATCCCCCAGCCACTAAATTACCCCCAGCCTTTGAGTCTTCCCAGCTAAGGCCCCAGACATTTTGGAACAGAATCAACCTGTCCCCCACCTTGCCTGTCTGAATTACTAACGTAAAGAATCTGGGAACCTAATAAATGGCTTTTTTCCACCACTGGGTTTTGAAATAATTTGTTGCACAGCATTAGATAACCATGTTGACTCCTTCTAAGAACCATCTCTAGGTGGTCATTCTGCCTGTTTTTTCCTCCTTAATTAAACATCTGATTGATTATATCTGGAAACAGAAAAAGACATACCTGTACTTGATATTGCTATATCTTGTTTTTTTTTTTTTTCAACTGCGTTGGTGTTTCACCTATTACCACTGAAATAAGCATGTTTCTAACATACCTCAGGTCCCATGCCCTGCAGGGGCTGATATTAGTCAACACCCGACAAACAGAGAGGTTGCAAATGGCAGTAAGCGGCGGTACACTGGGAAAGTTCCTTGCAATCACTTCACCCTCAATGAAGAGGAGGACTGCTGTAAGGCACTGACTTGGATAAGGAACAACTCCATCACCACAGAAGGTAAGGATCTGGGTAACTGTGCATCTTTTCAGAAGAGCGTTTTATCTTTATAATGAGTCTCATTCTTCATCTAGTTCCAGTATATAATTAGTGCCTAATTAATTCCAACCAAATCATTCATCTGTCATGCTTTGTTTTCCAGATTAATTTACAACTTGTTGTCATTTTTGGATACCCAGCATGTTTGCTGGGGGAAAGAAAAAGGCTTGAGATAGTTTAATTATCTATAATTATTTTATTACACAAAATGAATATCTGAAGAGCAAAGCATGGCTAAAATCATTAACTAATTAAAGAATAATTTAATAAGCAAACATGTTTAGCAATTATATGGAAAATATGTCTCCTTTTGGGAAGCTGAAAAGACCTAGGAAGAAAAAGAAAGGCATGTATTGGAAGGGCTTTTTCTTCTTTTCACAATCCATTGTTCTCTTTCCTGGTGTTGCCTGTACAGTCCTTCCCACAAATACACAGATTCAAGTTGCATACCGTTTTTTGAATTGAAATGAGAAAGTGAAACATTTGTGCAAATGCCTCTGCCACTCAAAAGTGCTTTCTCAAGCATCTTCCTCTCTATTGCTTGGATGCTGTTGAAATTTTTCAGCTAGTAAAACAACCAGAATAGGGCCTGGCTTCCTATGCGTCTGTAACTGAAACCTGGAAGTCAAGGTTTGGAGATGATGTGGTACAGCCTCTCCATTTTACCTGAAGCCCAGGAAGGGTCAGTGACCTGACTGAGTTACACACCCGCCTATGGTTAGAGCTGGGATTCCAACCAAGACTTTCAATTCAGTCCAGGGATGTAAAGATCACTCAGTGCCCAGAAAGTAGGCCTCACTGTGTAAAATTACATATGTTAATTTATGTAATATATGCATTTAAATAAAATTTAATTATATTTGTTAACATAATTAATACATCAAAATTAAATATAGTTTCTTCTGATTTTTGGTGGACAATTTAGGTATTAATTAACTTTTTGCCAAGCTACTACATTAAAAGTTTACTAATTTACTACATTAAAACCTTTTAGATAGATATCAAATGGCATTCAATGTATTGCTGGATTCAATTTGCTGATATTTCATAGGCTGTTTGCCTCTAAATTCATAAATGAGATTGGCCTGTAGTTTTCTCTTTCATGCTTTCTTTGTTAGGCTTTTGGAATCAAGGGTATGCTAATGTCAGCATTTTTGGAAGCTTTCCATATTCTTTAGGGGTCTGAAATACAAAGTAATTTAAAGGTTAGACAGGAGTTACCCATAAAACCAACTGGATCTGGAACCTTTGGATAGAGATGGAATATACAGATATATACCAGCAATGCAGATTTAAAATCTGTTGTAAAATATTTTCATATTTGCATCATAACTTGGTATTATTTTCAGGTTTGCATCTATATGTGTTTAAACCTATTTCAACATTTTAGTCATTCTTTCATCACTGCCCCAAGACCTATAGAGCCTTAGTGAATTTTCTAATCCAGAAGTCAGCAAGCTTTTACTGTAAAATGCCAGATAGTAAATGTTTTAGACTTTGCAGGTCATACAGTCTCCGTTGTAACTATTTAACTCTGCCATTGTGGCAAGAAAGCAGCCCCAGACAGCATGTAAACTAATGGGCAGGACTGTGTTCCGGTAAAACTTATTTGCAGAAACGGAAGAGGAGTTGTAATTTGTAGAACTTTGCTTTTATCCATAGAATTTGTGACAAATGATTACTATTTCATCAAGTCTATACCTCAAAATGTAACTTAAATTCCCTGAAAGCACAAAAGCCAGTGGTTCAAAACAAAATACACAGCATGTCTTAGGATTGCACCCAATCCTGTTAGCATGCAATAATTTAACTTTGAACCTTTGGCGTTTTTGGATGTTAGGACTACAGAGCATTTGACCAAGAAAAGGGCCTTTGAAAGTGACAAGGCAAGCTCTTAAGGTTGAATGTTGATGGCAGAGAATTTAGAGATCCCAAAAAAAGATGCACCACGGTCTCCTTCAGGAGCCTTCTCATCCATTGTTCTCTTCGTTCTCAGATGGGGGAAGAGTGTCAACGCCATTCTGCTGACTTGACTAGTGGTCAAAGATGGTGATGCTCTGGTGCCCACTGAAAGGGGAATGTTTTTTCAAGATTTAAGAAATGTCTCCCATCAGCCACTGCAGAAAGCCATTCTGAGTGCCTGCTTTTGTCCACAGAACAGCATATGGGAATTAGTTTCTTGTCTTCATTGTAGGTGATTTTCCCCAGGTCTGGTGCTCAATGATTCCCCAGGGCACCTCCCAGGTAGGTGCTCTTAACACGTAGATGCTGGGACCAGGCTCTGGGATCCATCTAAGAAACCTGACCCAGCCAAGTTAATGTAAATCTGTGTGGAGGCCCTTTTCAAATGACTTCTCAAGTAAAAAAAAAAAAAAGGAAGAAAAATGTTAACCTCTTACCTGAAGCAAACTTTCTCTTCGTAGCTTTCCCATAATTTGAGTCATATTCAGACATGACTTTATTCCCATTCAGATCTTACTCTTGCAGTTATTATTCATGCAGCATCACTGGATCACAGTCTGAATTCCAGAACAGAGTGGGTCTAGGATAGTCACCAGTTGCCCGCAGAAAGCCCATCTATACCTGAGAGCCAAGAATCAACAGCAGACAGAATTATACCTGACCAGGTCTCCAAGTAAAGCATCCTAAATACACCCTCGGCTTTCCTGGCAGGCTGCAGTGTATTTAGCAGAGAGGGCAGATCCAGGTAGAAATACATATCATGCCAAATTATTTGATGCACCTTGATGACCTCTATTTCTTAACTAAGACTTTGGGCGTGATACTTCAGTTTTATTGCTGGGCTTTTGAATCCCTTCTAATACTGGGGAAAACCTAGTGATCCTTCCAGAATGGCATTTTGAAAAGAAAATAATTGTTGCATCATTGTTTCTGAGACATCTAGCGCATCACACTTTGCTGAAGCTCCAAACCATTTCTTTGGTAATTATAGCTCTTCTTTATCTCAATGTTACTTGCATCTAGCACAGTGTCTGGCATGCAGTAGATGCTCAATAAATGTTTTAGTGAATGTAAGTGAAGACAGTGGAGATTGTAACTCTTTTCCTTCCCCGCACATGGTGAGTCTTATTGAAACTTTTTCCATTCAACCTAACCTGGAAATTGATGGCCAGTTGAGAAGAAGACAGGAGAACTTTTGTGTAAAATTGATAGCATTCTTTAAAAATTTCCTTTGCTTTTAATGAAAGTAATAACACGCTGGCTAAACAAGATGAGCTAAGGTCTTCATCGTGAGTAATCGACATTTACCAAGGCAGTCTAGCTCACGTTCTGGAGTCAGATGGCCTGGGTTCAAATCCTGGGTTCACCGTTTTCTGGGGCAAGTTACTTAACCCATCTGTGTCTCAGATTCTGGGTAATATCTTTCTTATATAGGCTGCTATGAGGATTAAATGAGATACATGAGATAGTATAATAGTATAGTGTAATACATGCCATACTCAGGACAGTCTCTCATACACAGAAAGAGTTCTATAAATACAGGCTGCTGTTAGCACTACCAATCCTACTGCGTATGATGGAATTACTGCCACACGCTGAAGTTTCCTCAGAGTGCAAGTCTCAGCCCCTGCCGTCATGGTAATGGTGAAGTCGAGGGTATCGGTCTCTACGCAAAAGGTAGGGATCCATATACACCAGGTGCCAATCGGTTGCAGAGGCACTGTGGACTTCAAGAGAGCCCTGGGGGCTGTGAAGTTTGGAGAAGGCTTCCCTGAGAGAGGAGGGCTTGAGCTCAGCCTTAAAGGTTGGGAGGATAAGCAAACAGAGAGAGAAGTTGGGGGAGTTTGGATTGTGTCCAAAAGACACTGAGCCGACAATTCCAGCTGGGCAGAGTCTATGAAGGGCAGCACAGGAGGTGAGGGTGCAGGAGCAGGTGGGACAGACACCGTGGCAGACCTCAAGTGTCCTGCCATATCCAAGTTTAACTGGTCACTTTTTAGGGAACGGGGCCCCAGGGAAGGGGGTGCCCAGGGGATGGGTGATGCTGTGCACAAACAGCACTTTAGGGAGGTGGCCCTTCCATCTGCAGTACCCGTGCCAGCAGACAGAAAGTGACCTAGTGAGAATGAGTTCCCCAGGATGGCAGTAGCCAGTTGAGGCCAGGCAGCAGGTGATGGCTGGAAGCGGTCAGTCTTGCTCCATTTGGTGGTCCTGTTGGCACAGCTACTTCTAGCTTATTTCCAAGTCAGTTATGGAACGATGGTATTTGAAGCCAGAAACTAGAAGTCTGGCGCATCATGAAAAACAAGGGATAGGACTGCATTCCTGCTCATTTGAAAGGTCAGATAGTGCTATCCATTACCGTTGCTGGACATTTCCTGTCATCCTAATGACAGAAGAAATGTGGACATTTTTTCATAGTAGTTTACTTTTACTCCCTCAGGGCTAATTTCCCCTTCCCTAGAGAGTTCCGGGTGCGAGCTGGGGCAAGGGAGCCCAGGACGGTGTCCTTTTCACAGGGATCTGAGAAGAGATGTCACTGTGTCTCACTGGCTGTGACTGGGGGCCTTATCCATCCCTGAGTCCTGAGAAACACCCTGAGTCCTGGGAAACACCAGGCCTGACTTTACTGAAGCACAGGGACATAAAGGGAGGGGCTTGTTCCCTGAACATTGGAGAGAGAGATTGTTCTCGAAGGACGGTGGATGGTGGGCAGCAGAACAATGGATGTTCCCAGGAAGAGGCTGCCTCTCCTCTGAATTTCTGTCCGTTGCAAATACACGCAGACACCACCCCAAAGTGCAGCCCCGCCCCAGTCACTGTTTGATCTCGCCATTCCCTGCTTCCAAAGGAGAACGCAGGGATTCTGTGATGGAATTAGTCTACCCGGAAGGACTTCGTTTTGTGGGCTCTAGAGTTAGGTAGGTTTATAGATGTAAATTGCCCTGAACTGTTAGAGCTGCTCCTGTCCCATGGAGAAGAGTAGACATCACAGTCTCAAATGCCGCTTTTGACTGCGAAGGAAACCAGCAGTGTTCCACTGGGGGGTTCCGAAAGAACCCAGCAACCCGATACATTGCAACAGTTTATGGCACTAATTGAAACTAATTGAAATTCATCTGCTATTACCTCTGTACTTTCCATGAAAATGAAAAGTAGGATGAAAGTAAAGTGAAAAAAATAAATAAATAAAACTGCCTTAATGGCTTGAAATGGATCAATTATTTTCATCTTTAGCTAAATACAGTTTACTGGCTTATTAAAAGCATGTTTGTAGGAAAAGTATAACATTAAAATTCCAGAGCACGCATCACTGAACAAAGCCTTTGTTATGTTATATCTAATATATTCTTCCCTTTCTATTTGACAAAGCAAAATGGGACAGGTCAGATTTGGGGCATAGAAATCACAGGCTTTTGACTTATAAAAATAAAAAGAGCACTATCTGGTCTATTTGTGGGCATGACATGCTTTTTAAGTGAATGTTTATTTCATAATTTATTAATATTCTATGATGTCTATTTCAAATTCTTTCATTATCTGTAATAGTTATTTGCCTAAGATGTTTATCCAGATAAAATGCCAATTTAGGTATATTTTTAGTAACATGTTACGTGTCCATCTGCAAGCCTAGTGCAAGGGTGTGAGCCCTGGTTCTGAAACTAGACTCATGGGATCCGAGTCCTGCTGGCCCACCTACTCGCTGTGTGAACTTGAGCTCATTATTTAACCTGTGCTCAGTTTTCTGGACAAAATAACAAAACCTATCTCACAGGCCTCTTCTGAGGATGAACGAGATCATACATAACCACTATGTATCTATTCTGAAGTGGAAAAAGGAAGTACAATTTCTTCATTAAAACACAACAGAATAGGTAAATATGCATAGAAACAAAAATACATAGACTATAAAATATACATAATTCTTATTTTCTCTGGCCTTAAAAATATAATAACTATGAGGAAAAATTCATGTTAATATCTGTGTGCATAAATCCTGAATTCATTTGTTATACTCTCGAGATCTGCTTTCATGGGCAGACCGCCACATCAGGAAATCCTCCCCTCTTTCCAAGTCATGATTTTCTCCTTGGAGAATCCTTCCTCTGCAGAGCATTGAGCACGATCATGAAATGGCTGCAAAGCACACTTTCTAGGTCGTTAAAAGCAAAGCACTCAGTTCAAAAAAAATAAAATGCCTTTTTGGCATCTACTGAAAATCCTTTTTTAAAAAAGTGATACCCTGAAAGATTTACTTTTAGGATAAGTCTATGACTAAAAAAATAACACTGTATTTTATTTAATGAACTTAATAGGGAAATCAGCTTAGCTTTTCTTTCCTGTAAAGTCATTTTACTTTTCATTATTCATGACTTTTCTAACTCCTGAAACTCTTATTTACTGTCTTCAGGAACAAGGATGCTGAAACTGGCATCTTCTCTCCTCCCTCCCATCCCCGATTAACAGAAACTGAAGAACCTTCTGAATCTGGGTGCATTATTATAGTTGAAACTTTAAAGTGTGAAAGCCTTATTTAGCTGATCACTATCGAAATTGCCCGTGTGTTTATTCAAATAATACCTTCAAGCAGTGTGTGTCAAAAAGAAAAAGATCCCCTGTGCACTCATGCTAGAGTTTTGAGCCCAAGTCTTAGTGCTTTTCAGTCCAAAGAGAGGAATTGACCACGGCCAGGTCCTGGTTTGCACCATCACTTTCCCTCTCTTTCTCCCCACCTAGGCTGTCAACACTGAAGCCCCTCCTTCCTCTTGGAAGCACCCTTGCACATTCTGTTTGCTTGTTTGTTTTTGTTTTTTCTTTTTCTTTCTTATCTCACATTCTGTTTCAAAGGCTGCTGCCCGGCAGCAGTGAGAGAAGAGAATTGGGCTCCTTCTTCCCAACTCCGATTTTAGGAGCTTTCACACAGTTGTCTTTTTCCTGGTGCTCTCCTTGGACCCTGCTGCCTGTTTCGTATCTGCAATCTTAGCAATGAATAATTTATTCCCTAAAAAGGGCAACAAAGACTGGCCTTGCATGAAAACTGCTATGGTTATGTTCCCTTATCCTTTATTGAAAATCCACCCAGAGTGTTCTAATCATCAGTTACCACTGGCCATTTCAAAGCAGGGCAGCCCACTCTTTACCTCGGTCATCCGTCACATCAAGTGCAAAAACAGGTCATTTCATATAAGCTTAGCTGGAAAGAAGACAGTGACCAGATCTTTTTGCATAAAATTGATGTCCAGGGAAAATCCTCAGTTTTCCTAGTCTCTTTCTTCCATATGCACATAGAAACTTGAAAACAGTGTATATGACATCCCAATTACGTGAAAGAAGCCCCTGCAATGTGTTATCTCCTTCTAAAAATTTCAAGGACTCCATGAATCATAAAGCACCTGAGTGGTAGGAATACGTGGATTAAATTCCTCTTTAACTAACCGAAGTTTTCTGGCTTATTAAAAGTATGCTATGAAAGAACATATGTCCTGGGCCCCCCATGTGCTAGGGATGCCTCACTCTGTCTATACAGCTGTCAGTCTGCTCTGTGCCCGTGGAACCCCGGCCACCCCCTGCACACACTGGCTGGCACACAGCCATCAGCCACAGCTCCTCCCTCAGGCAAAGCCAACATGGGGTCCCTCTTCAGTCACTTACCCCTCAGTTCATCCCACCCACACTTTCAGCAGCCACTTTCTTTTATCTACTTTTTTTTTTTAATTTCAGCATGTTACCAGGTACAAATGTTTAGGTTACATATATTGCCTTTGCCCCACCCAAGTCAGAGCTTTAAGTGTGTCCATCCCCCAGACGGTGCACCCTGCACCCATTAGGTGTGAATATACCCAATCCCTCCTCCCCCTCCCACCTGCCCAACGCCCGATGAATGTTACTACTATATGTGCACATAAGTGTTGATCAGTTAATACCAATGTGATGGTGAGTACATGTGGTGCTTGTTTATTCATTCTTGGCATACTTCACTTAGAAGAATGGGATAATATCCCATTATTGGGATGGGATACTATCCAGGATAATACAAGAGGTGCTAGATCACCATTGTTTTTTGAGTCTGAATAGTACTCCGTGGTATACATATACCACATTTTCTTAATCTTCCTATGTATTGATGGGCACTTGGGTTGTTTCCACATCTTTGCAATTGTGAATTATGCTGCTATGAACATTTGAATGAAGATTTTTTTTTATAGAATGTCTTTTTTTACTTTGGGTAGATGCCCAGTAATGGGATTGCTGGATCAAATGGTAGTTCTAGTTATACCTCTTTGCGGTATCTTCATATTACTTTTCACAGAGGTTGCACTAGTTTGCAGTCCCACCAGCAGTATATTAGTGTTTTTATCTCTCTGCATCCACACCAACATTTATAGTTTTGGGACTTTTCGATAAAAGCCATTCCCACTGGATTTAAGTGATATCTCACTGTGGTTTTGATTTGCATTTCCCAAATTATTAGAGATGTTGAACATTTTTTCATATATTT
>CAUYSK010023421.1:0-18977 GCA_963575035.1 Avahi laniger | reverse complement strand
GCTCCCACTTTGCCTATACTCTTTATAAACTTTATAAAACTATATCTTTGTCTCAGTGTATTCTTTTATTTTTTCCATTTTCCATTTTTCTCTATTATTTTCTTATCCCTTGCAACTCTACCAAAGGGACCCGGTTTTTTGCGGGAAGCACTGGCCACGTTCCCCGCACTGATCAAATTAAAAAGCTTCTGCACTGCCAAGAAAACAATTGTTAGAGTGAATAGAAAATCTACAAAATGGAAGAAAATATTTGCATGCTATACATCTGACAAAGGGCTGATAATAAGAATCTATAAAGTACTCAAGCAAATAAGCAAGGAAAAAACTCAAACAAAAACATTAAAAAGTGGGCACAATACATGAACAGAGATTTTTCGAAAGAAGATAGACTAATGGCCAACAAACATGAAAAAAATGCTCAACATATGTAATCATCAGGGAAACGCAAATCAAAACCACAATGAGATATCACTTATGTCCAATGAGAATGGCTTTTATCAAAAAGTCCCAAAATAGCAAATGGTGGCATGAATGTGGAGAGATAGGAACACTCGTACACTATTGGTGGGACTGCAAACTTCTACAACCTCTATGGAAAATAGTATGGAGATACTTAAAAGAACTAAAAGTAAACTTATTATTTTACCTAGCAATTCCATTATGGATTATTTACCCAAAGGAAAAAAAGACATCCTATAAAAAACATACCTGCACTTGAATGTTTATAGCAGCACAGTTCACAGTTGCAAAGATGTGGAAACAACCCAAATGTCCATCAATACATGAATGGATTAATAAAATGTGGTATATGTATACTATGGAGTACTACCCAGGCAAAAAAAATTGGTGACCCTCTTATGTTAACCTGGATGGAACTGGAGACCATTCTTCTAAGTGAAATAACACAAGAATGGAAAAAGAAACACCATATGTACTCACCATTAAATTGGAACTAATTAATCAGCACTTATGTGCACATACGAAAATAACATTCATCAGAAATCAAGCAGGTGGGAGTGCACACTATCTAGGTAATGGGCACACTTATAACTTTGACTCAAACTGTAAAAAAACAATTCATGTAACCAAAACATTTGTACCCCTGTAATATTTTGAGATTAAAAAAAAAAGAAAACAAAAGAAAAAGAAAAGCAATACTCTTTCATAGATTAGAAATAAATGTTTTTCTTGTTCTTTGTGGTCTGTCATCTCAAAGTTTCTGAAAAACAGAAATCGTTTTTGTAATAAAATTATTTATTAAAAACAAAATATTTTCACTGCTATATGGCACATTAGCTTGTTAAGAGACCATTTTAATTATCTGCAATGGTGATTAATGTTGTGGAAAGCTACATGAAGATTATTTTGAGAGAATAGAAAGGGGCGTTTGGACATGTATACAATCAGTTTATAGATAGCAAAAGAAAAGAACAAAAACAACCCAATGCACGTACAGCTGACTCCAACTGTAGTTTTCTTTAAGAATCCCTAAAGCAGTTAGGGTCCCTAGAATGTTTTTGCTGAATGTGTCATTAAGTGCCAGAGGCTTGCCTGAGCTGCAATGAAGGTAAATCCTGATACCCTTTGAATGGTGACAACTCATGAAATATTCAGGATGGAGACATTTCACCATTCCCCTCAATCTCATTAACACTTTATGTTGGCTTTTATGACTGCATCTGGACAGCTTTCTGTTAATGAGAAGAAAATATCTGAACTTCCTGATTGTCAAACAATAGAAAAGAAATATTTTTATTGACTTTTTCTCTTTGGACTATTTCTGTTCATTTGCTTGTATTATTATTTTTTGTGTATTTTAATTTTCTTTTGAAAAGCTTATTAAGTATACATCTGAAATAGCAAGTTGATCACAAAACATTTTATCTGCTTCTATAAATAATGCATCTCAAAAACTTAATTGTATGAAGTAAGTCAGCACAACCATTTGCCTATTGAAAGAAAGTAAATGTTAATGTTGAAGCCTGCATTTTCCAAACTGATACATGAACCTCCCATAAATAATAAATATATCATAATGGTCCCCTTAGAGCTCTATCTTTGAAAAAGGAGGCATTAGTCACCTTTTCACTCTTCATATATTCTAAACCTTTCTTGTATTAATCTGCTCTTGAGAGCATTTTCCTCGTTCGGTTATGATACCTAGAAATAAGCAATGTCTTCCCAAATAAAATGCTTGCTCTCAAGTTTATGAGACATCTGAAACAATGACAAACCATTTTACTTTTATTTGGAAATGATTTTACTCTAAAGACTCCTGATGTTTTTAAGGATAATGGCATCATATAGAGAGACCTATAGATATCATCTATTCTTATACATCGATATACATATGTACATTTTTTAAATGAAACTAAAACTTTAAATTTTAACCTTAATTTAAAAAAAATCATTCTGTATGATCTTTTGTCTTATTTCTAGGATATTATCAGGGACACAGTCAGATATATATGTGCAATAATGTTCATTATAGCACTTTGAATATAAATTTAAACTAGGATTTTCATTAAACATTTTTTATAATATTAAAAGTAAGAAATGACCAGGCACAGTGGCTCACACCTGTAATCCTAGCACTCTGGGAGGCTGAAGCGGGTGGATGGCTCAAGGTCAGCAGTTCAAGACCAGCCTGAGCAAGAGCAAGACCCCGTCTCTACTAAAAAATAGAAAGAAATGATCTGGACAACTAAAAATATATATATATATATAGAAAAAATTAGCCAGGCTTGGTGGCACATGCCTGTAGTCCCAGCTACTCGGGAGGCTGAGGCAGAATGATTGCTTGAGCCCAGGAGTTTGAGGTTGCTGTGAGCTAGGTTGAAGCCACGGCACTCACTCTAGCCCGGGCAACAAAGCGAGACTCTGTCTCAAAAAAAAAAAAAAAAGAAAAGTAAGAAATAAATCAGGTATCCACTAATCAGGGAATAGTTAAATGTATCTTAATAACTTCATAGGAAGAAAATATAACTACTGGGGAAAATGAAGTAGATATATATCAGTATTTTTCCACAAGAAACAATGTTGAGAGACCACAGAGGGCCTTTGCAATGTTTGGAGACATCCTTGTTGTCTAAATTGGGGTAATGGAGGTCCTGCTACCTTTATCTAGAGAACAGAGCCCAGGGATGCTACTAAACATCCTATAATGCACAGGACATTCCTCAACAACAAAGAATTATCCCACCAAAAATGTCTAGAGTGCCAAGGTTGAATAAACTTGAACTATATCTGTAGATTAGAGAAAATGTGCATCTTATATATTTAGTTAAATAAAAGCAAGAACGAAAGAGTATATTTTATAAGATTCCGTATTAGAAATTACATAATAACTGCAAACCCATAATATTTGTGACCATGACTATAGACATTCTAGACACTAGGCTGTTTTATATTAATAATTATATTAGACCCTCATAACAACTCCGTGAAGTATCCTTAGCAATTAACTTCGCATGAGGAAACTGAGACATGGCAAGTTTACAGGCTGGCCTAAGGATACTAAGTGATAAACTGGACTTGGATCTAGGCAACGTGAAGAATTTACACCAAAGGCTTAAAAGGTTTTATCTCTGAAGGAAGGATTAGAGGAAGTGTTCACTTTTTATAAATGTGTTAATTTTTTATTATTGCATCAATTGTACATACTTTTATAAATACAATAATACTATAAGACAGCTAATGAAAAAGGACAATCCTTTCTTCAATAGGTCCCATCTCCATGTCACATTCTCTAGAAGCAACCATTTTTAACTTATTTAACTCTTTCTTTTGTTACTTCCACATTCCCCAAAAAGCTCACAGCTTTATCTGTGGACTTCCTAGTATAGAATATTATAATTGAACTCCATGTACCCTCCTCAAATAATAAATGCCCATCTCTTGGCCTTCCATTGTAGCTCTACGATAATTTCAGTAAATCAATATTACTATCTTCATCATACAGCTATATTAATTAATATTACAGGCGAAATGTACTTTGATTAACTTTGTGTTTTTCATGAGGTAATCATCAAGTAATTATGTTGTTGGCTCTCTTTTCTTTGTAGCTATCACTAATTTATCTCCAGACTCTCAACTAAAATGGTTATTTTAATACCCCACTAAGCACATCAGGTAAATTATCTGTACTATTTTTCGTTTGAAATCTTCCCTCCTAAGTGTTTCTCTTCTCCTCTAATGTCCTCTGTGTCAGGTGCAGTGTTTATCCCAGGGTACCTTGCCCCAGTGTCCCTAGGATTTCTTTCTCCTTTGTCAAGCCCCTATCTCCTTGAACCCAGGACTTCCTCTTCCTCAGGTTACTGTCTTATTCCATTGAACAGTGTCTTCTTCTTTTTGTTTGTTTACTTTGGTCTTTGTTCTTTTTTTTTTTTTTTTTTGAGACAGAGTCCCACTTTGTTGCCCGGGCTAGAGTGAGTGCCGTGGCATCAGCCTAGCTCACAGCAACCTCAGACTCCTGGGCTCAAGCGATCCTCCTGCCTCAGCCTCCCAAGTAGCTGGGACTACAGACATGTGCCACCATGCCTGGCTAATTTTTTCTATGTATTTTTAGCTGTCCAATTAATTTCTTTCTATTTTTGGTAGAGACGGGGTCTCGCTCTTGCTCAGGCTGCTCTTGAATGCCTGAGCTCAAACAATCCATCCGCCTCGGCCTCCCAGAGTGCTAGGATTACAGGTGTGAGCCACCGCACCCGGCCTTTTGGTCTTTGTTCTTATTAAAACAGTCTTTACGTATCTGACAGTTTTAATGTGAGAGTAACTAGAGACTATGAATGGGTGGGGCTCATCAACTATTGGACCTGAGAGTGAGATGATGCAGTGAGATGTGGGGTTATTTTCTTGGGGAAACTCCAAACAATAAGGAATATAAGTGTGTTATCTGTCCTCCAACCGGCCACATGATTTTGCACCCTACATTCCAGGAGCTGAGAAAGGAAATAATAGTGCACAGTTAGGTGTAAGTTTGTATGTTACAACAGAAATGGTCGGGAACAGACCGAGAGACACACACGGAGATATAACAAAACAGGTTTTACTCCACTCCAGCTGGCAGGGCCCGGAGGGGAATTTGCTCTCCCCAAATTCTGAGCATTAGACAAAGAGCATAGCAGTCTTTTATATACTCTGCTTAAGGAGGAGGGGCACGGCCACAACAGGGTTAACTTTAGTGAGTTAGAGTCCTAAGTTACTTCAGAGCCTGGTACACTAATTGCTACAGGTGATTTATGAGGGCGTGGCGGGGCGAAGGGTGGGGGTCGGAGTTGCAGGGGAGGAGGCCCAGGGAAGGATGCAAGGGAGAAAACCCGGCAGTGGAATTTTCCAATTTTCCTCTTCATTCACACAATCTCTCTGTCTTCAGTATGGTGCCTCATTCTTCTCCTCAGCCCCTCCCGGTGGCTTTTGGGCTGGGGGGATTTAAAGAGGTTTATTCTGAGCCCAATGTGTGCAACTCCAATCCAGAGCACATGGCTTTTAGAGGTCCTGAGAAAATGTGCCCAAGAAGTCTGGGATACAATTTGAGTTTATAGGTGGAAAGAAATAAGGCTTGGAATGTTTTAAGTTAAGATAAGGAAGTCTATTAATTAGAGACAAGCTATCTTACATATACTGGGTCAAGTGATCTCTTGAGCAAACTGATGGCCTGCAGGTGATTTAAACTTTGCCCTTTGCAGCCTTAGGTCCTGTTAATAATGTAGTATCTTATTGTCTGAGGCATCGACCTCCCTTCCTTTTGTGGCCAGGAACTCAGTTTTATGGTTTTTCTGGGGTCCCTTTTGGCAAAGAGGGGGTCCATTCAGTTGGTGGGAGGCTTAGGATTTTATTTTAGTTCATATGTTCCAAAGCCCAGGGCCCCTTGAGCCTCTGTCTCAGGTTGCTTTCCAGCTCCATGGAAGGGACATTCTGTCCCCAGGAAGTAAACCTCTAGCCTTCCCTAGTAAGTAAGATTGGTTGCCTGCTCTGGAGGGGATAGGGTCATTAAGTATGGGGCTGTATATATTCCTTAAACGTTTTCAAGCAAGCCTCTTTTTGTTTTTTGTCACTCCCTAGATCTCTACATGTGAGACAATGTTCCCAATTCCTTGGATTTCGTAACACAGATTAGCTTTACTTCTCCCCCTTCCTTCTTTCAGTCGTCAATATTAATTCTGATCTACAAATAGTGACAATTTTAGGTGGAGATTAACAATCGAGTTCATGAAACACAACAAAGTTCATCTAGTACCAAGTTTCCTCAGTTTACAAAAATAGATCGCAGTGCAGGGAGAAGACCAGGCAGAGCAGCAGCCAGCAGATGCTTCAGGGTTCCCAGGGGCAGACTCCAAATGTCCCAGTCACTCCCCCAAATCATCCCCTGAGATGAGGCTGAGGAGAGTCGCGCTCAGTGGTGTCTTTATTTATGCCTCATTGCCCTGCGGCACTCGCAGGGGTGTTTGATTAGCACGCATTGCTGGTGACACTGCATCTCATCAATTGTTTGGTATTTCTCTATTACAGGTTATTTATCAATTTCATGTTACTCATCAATAATAGTTTACTTAATAAATAATCTCCACAACCAAGCACAGGAGTTTGATTTGGTGCAAAGTAACCTCAGCAGGACCTTCATTTATCTTGGAGACAGAATACTGCTATACTCTCCTCACACTGGTCTTTCAAGGAGGATTTATTCAAGGGTTAAGGCCTCAGGCATCCCTAAAGCTAGAGGAAAGAGGACACAGTAGCTGTGAATCCTGTCACAGGCACTTAAATGAGTAGGAAAGCCAAAACATAAACTCACTGCCACTTATACATTCAATTTGCATCTTCTAAAATTTTTTTGACATTTTTCATCTACCATTCTTTCTTTCCTCAATTCTCATGTCCTTATTGGTTTGATTCCTCTGCTGTCCTTTTATTGAGATAAGCAAAGGTGCAGAGAAAATGTGCATGTTAATTTGTTGTATTTAAATATAAGGGCAATATCAGTGTTTTGGATACATACATATTATAAATGATATAAGAAAAGATTGAAAGAAATAATGTTTTGCAGGCCTGTAAATCAATTCTATAAGAAAATTTTTTTAGATAAAAAAGTAATATTGTTTTCACCAGCTACTAAAAAGTGATTTTAAAGTAGTTTTATGGGAAAAAATAGTTGCATGATATGAGAACCCTTTCTCTAATTTGAATGCCATAAATAAATTCTGCATGCGAATTAAGTGTGGAAAATATTGATATGCCATAACAGTCCACTGATCCATTAATAAAGTATGCAATCATACACTGAAAAACTAGTAGCAGTAGAGTTAATAATGAAATATATATTTTTGGGCAAATTATATGCAATATGATGCAAGCAGTAAAGTATTTTTAAATATCATTAAAGGTGTATCACATAAGATATCTCTCTGTTTAATGTTTGTCTATAGAACACCTTCTGGCTTTTAATATAAAAATATTATACAGCTTATATACCTTATACAAGTAAAAAGTATATTTATGCTCCATATGATTACATTTTTAATATAATATAGAACTTATATAGAGTTGATTAATAGTCTAAATACAATGAGCAGAATGTAACCAACTCTACGGATTTTTAATTGAATGTCCATAATGGAAGATTGTGTTTAGATGGTAATGGTACTAAGAGAGGCATCACAGCATGATTTTTGTGAGGCACTAAGCCACTGTATTTGTTCTAAACTCCTTTCCATTTTGCCTTTTTTTATGTAGCCCTTGCTGTTTCCCAGTGTTAAAATGAATCTCAATAATGTATTAAAGGAAACTGTAAAGACAGAACAAAGTTAAAAATGGGGAGGAGGGGATTTATACACATGCACACAAATAGATTTCCTGTGTTTTAGTGCTATTTTAGAAATTGCTGGGAGTTTGGAGGGTTAACTTCTCATGCACTATGCATTTCTTCATTTAAAATAATGGCAAATAGGCTCTTGGTTAGTATTTTTATATAGAACAGATTGTAACAGAAGAAACAGCCTGCAAAGGGGTAAAATGTTTTGTGAAATGTCTCCTTAAACCCCCCACACTCTTTGTTGAGAATTAAAACCTGTAACCCTGCCCAAGGCCAGTGGTTGGGATGGGGGAGGGGTGAAGGGGAGTGTTCTTTCTTTTCTTGTACCAAAAGAGATGGCTCAATGGAACTGTCTGGGCGGAAGTCATGAGAATGTCTTTGCTGGAGATGGGGTTGATCAGAACCATCAACTGTAGTTAAACAATACCTGGAAGCTGAAAACTTCCCTTTAGAAGCTCTATTTCTGCTTATAGACAGGAAAATGGTACTTTAATATGGGAATCTGCCTTTTTCCTTATTTGCCAGCAAATTAATAAACCTCCCTTTCCTTCTCCTCAAATTATTTGTCCTCATTTTTCTGATGTGGCCTTGGGGACAAGTGTCAAACTTTCAGTAACAGAATTTGGCATCCTTGGGTAGGCCCATCAGTGCCCCAGTGGAATGAAACTCTGTGAGTGCTGGAAGAGACAGGAACTAGCCTTGGGTCAAGCTGCAGGTCTTTGTGGTAGGAGCAACATTTTGGGGGGGTGAGAAAGTAAAGAACAACCCCAGCAGCTGCCAAAACCCTTTTAGCTTCGGGGAACTCCTATCTCTTCCTTCCTTGAAAAGTAGACACAGCTTCCTGCAACCTAAACTGAGTTGAGGAAAAGGAAATGGATTTGGGAAGTGTCCAGATGCCTGAGCCTTTTGTCTGAATAAGTACCATGGTGTGCATGCTGAGACCCTTGATTCCACCCATTTGGGAGAGGTTTTCAGACCTTCCCATTGTATTTGTTTGGAGGCATCAGTTGTAGTGGAAGTCATGAGGTTGAGTGGAACTAGGGAACCTAGACTGGATTTGGACCTCATTCATACAGTTCCCAGGGAACCTGGAGGGATTGGAAGATGTTGGCTCGTGTTTGAGAGAATTTGGTTCTTGTTTGTCCCCTATGGATTAGGCCTGTGATCCTCAAACCCTGGGTGGTGGCCCAGTACATGGCCTGCTAGGAACTGGGCTATGCATTGCTGTGTGAGTTTTGTCCCCACCCGCAAGTCCACGGAAAAATTGCCTTCCATGAAACTTAGGGACCAGGCAGCACAGCGGGAGGTGAGTGGTGGGTGAGGGAGCAACGCTTCATCTCTATTTACAGCCACTCTGCTTTCCATCACTCATATCACCACCTGAGCTTCACCTCTTCCCCCAGCCCCGACACCCTAATCTGTGGAAAAATTGTCTTCCATGAAACTGGTCCCTGGTGCCAGAAAGGTTGGGGACTGCTGGATTAGGAGATGTTAGTTCCCATTTGAGAATCTGATTCTCCTTTGGATAGTTCCTATTTGTTGGAACGTCTTAGCATGTTTATTGTCTATGTTTGTTATTTGTGAGTTTTGTTTTAATATAGAGAAACTCCATCTGAAACCCCTTGGGGAGAATCTTGGCTGAATGGCCAATTTATAGCTATAAGTTTATGATTGAAAGAGAATGGTGTTATTATAGTCCAATGTCCATACTGGAGTGTGAGGAGACGTGGCTGTTGGATGAAACCTTAAATTATTATACTATCTTACAATGGGAATTATTTTGTCAAAGGTCATGTAAACGGGACACGATCCCATATGTACAATCTTTCATGTAATTGCACAATAAAGAGGCAGGAAGGCTGGATGATAGAATTGGGGAGGGATTAACCAGGTTGAATTACATGAGCCCTTTACCCACTGCCCCAAATGCTACGGACCTTCACCATGCTTTGTTTGGGTTGGACAGTTGGATTTCCCCAACCTGCACCCTCTGAAGAGAGGTGCCACATGGAACTGCAGCCCTGGGGGTGGACCAAGTGGGAGGGGAACCTGGGGAGAGAAAAATGGGGCACAGGAAAGGAGAGCCCATTGCCCTACCACCCCTCCATGTGTGTGACATAGCAGGAAGGCACCAGCACCCACCGCAGCTGGGTTGATGCACAGGATGATACTGAAGGCTCGTCTACTCTCAAGCTGACACTGATGGGGACCCTGCCAGAGGCCCACAGCTGGCCCAGGAAATGGCCTGCACAAAGCCCAGCCCAGGTCAAATGCTGCCTGCCACCATCTTGGCACTATGAGGTGGCAGGTGAGAGCAAGACTGGCCCATACTCACTAGGTTATGACTTGAGGGTAAAATGTTCCCTCCTTCTAAGACCCAACAGGGAACTCAATTTGGCAAGAGGTCACCCATAGCTGGGACAGGGTAATTTATGGAAATATTAGATAGGAGGCTTGAATGTGCAAGAACTGCCAACAGGGTTCTTTATGACAGTTAAAAAGTAAAAAAGGGTGAAAAAGTCACCCCAGATCAACATACAATCAGTGTGTGATTTTTGTAAAGAAGAAAGATATTGGAAAAAGTGTTGCCCAAAATTGCAAAGAACTCCAGTAATAAGAAACCCCCAGAAAAGCAAATGTCTTTTTTCTTTGAAGTCCAGGATTCAGACGATGATGGAGGGGGCCTGGGACTCCCTGCCTCTCTAGTGGCTCCAATCCAAATGTCCCCACAGGAGCCTCAGGTGAAACTGACAGTGGGGATTTGATCAGTGCCAAGCTGCAGGGGCAAAAGCGATCCCAGGGGAGCTGGATAGTGGTGAGGCAGCTGTTGGCAAGTGGCAGCTGAAGAACTCACCACAGTGGGTGGAGGGGGCAGACCAGGGTGAGCAACAGGAACACTAGGAGTTGTTTCAGAAGTGGAAGAAGCTGACCTTTAGGAGGCACTGCCAAGCTCCTGCTGGATAAATACCAGGGCCTGCTGAAGTATACAGGAGACTGGCATTGTGGAGGAGTTCACTTTGAAGTTCGGTCCTCAGCAGGACTACATATCCATTGCAGTATTTGCAAGAAGAAAGCTGCCAAAAGAGAGTAAGGCCATATAGGCGAATGGAACCCTTATACATATAGAGAGAATTTTAATTCCCCATACCAATGTGTATAGATTCGTGCAGGATTTACACCCATTAATGATATTGTTCAAGTGACTACTCAGTTGCATTTGAATGGCAGGATCCTGGGACTAGAATGGCCTTGAGGTACTGCTGAACTGTGTTGCCTCATGAGTTTAAAAGGGTTTTCCTACCCCGTTTGATGAGAGCTTAGTGGGGAACTTGCAGAACCTAAAATTGCACAGATTTGCAAACAGCAGCTTACTCATATGGGGTTCCTAGGAATGGAAGGGTTCTGTTGCATCTTGATCCTAAACTTTGGACTAATAGCAAAGCCCTTGTATGGGGCCTTAAAAGGACAGGTGTGGAGCCCCTATCTGGATCAAAGACTGTCTAAATGACTCTGAAAAACTAAAGCAGAGTCTTATGATTTCCCTTGCTTTGGGGTTGCCTGACTTGAGGAAAGAATTTAAATTATACAGTCATGAAAAACAAGGAATGAGCCTTGAAATCTTAGTGCATGTGCTGGGAGACATCCCATGGCCAGTGGCATACTTGTCAAGCAGCTGGACAATATTGTGAGAGGTTGGCCTCCTTGCCTCCATGCAGTAGCAGCTACTTGTGAGTTGTTATCAAAGACTGTGTCTACTATCAATCCTGCCACTCTGTTACCAGCCAAAGAGAATGAGCCTTTGCAGCATGACTGCTTAGAGGCTCTGGAGGCTGCCTATTTTGGAAGGACGGATCTGTGAGATCAGCTGATGCCAGAGTCAAATTGTGATCTTTTCACCAATGGAAGCAGCTTTATGGACAATGAAGGGCTGGATATATGGTGGTCACAAAATGCACTGCTGCCTGGGACTTCAGCCCAGGAAGCTGAGCTGATTGCCTTAACTAGAGCTCTTAAGTTATCCAGAGGAAAAAAGGTAAACATTTATATGTACTCTAATATGCTTTTATGATTGTGCACACTCATGGTACCACTTGGAAGGAAAGCATTCTCCTGATGACAGGATATAAGGACATTAAGTATGCCACCAAAATAATGACCCTACTACAGGCTTTGGCTGATCCCAAGTGGGTGACCATCATGCACTGTCCTTGTTACCAAAAAACGGAGATACTTATGTTGCAAAAATAAATCAGGTCACTGGCAGAGCTACCAAGGAGACTGTTGAATGCAATCTGTTCCTCGTGGCCTTGATACTCTTGATATACAACTGCCTTAAACTAAAGACTGGGATTCTGACATTTGGGATGGCTACCTGGCTACCAAAATTCTCGTGGACACATTCTCCTACTTGAAGCCTTGGTTCAGCCTCTTATGAGGCACCTACATGAATGTACACATTAGGGCATGGTGTTTAATGGATTTGGTGGGACCTCATTTAAAAGAAACCCATTTCTAACAAACTATGTGCTGGAAACAATCCAAAGACAGAAAAAAAACCTGCTGCATAGGGAACCTAACATGCGGGGACCCACCCTTTCAATGACTGACAATTTCATTCAGATGTCTAAACTTGTATCAGTACATACCTTTTCAGGGTGGGTAGAGGCTTATCCTACCAAACAGAGAGAGTATCTGAAGTCACTAGAATTGTTTTGAAAGAATTCACTCCGAAATGGCATCCTACCAAGAGCTGCTGCCTCAGGACAAGGCCTTTGAGGAGTTCCTGAGCACATATACCAGCACAGGGCAGGAATAAGCCTCAGAGGAGGATGGGATGATGGGCATCAGCATTCCAGGGAAAGAAGCCAAGCAGATGGAGAATGGCATGCTGGTGATGGATGCCATACGCAGGCAGCTGCAGAGACAGACAGCTCAGCAGCTCCTCCTCCTATGGCGAGGACATCAGCAGGCACCACAGCAGCATGGCCAAGATGCAGAAAGCCAAGGCCAAGCAGGAAGAGACCTGGAAGCTGATGGAGGCAGACAAAGCTCAGACAGGGGATTGCTCTGGTTTTTAATTATTGGCTTGGTCTCTGGACCAATGGCCCCATTGTCAACAGAACCCAGGAGCACACTCCACAGAGCCCTGGCCATTTTGCAAACTATCATCATGTTTAACTATTCCATGGTGGTATCATCGGTGATGGGGAGATGTCTTTGCTTCCCACTACCTGCACCTGGATTTGCTACACAATATCCTACGATCACCCATGAGCTTCTTTGAATGGACCCCTCAGTGGGAACCTGGGGAACTGCTTTTCCAAGGAGCTGGACACAGTGGACTCAATGATCCTGCAGGTCATCAAAATGTTCATAGGCTCCCTTCCTCCATAGAGAGTGATAATGGACTCTCTTTTGTATCGGAGGTAACCCAGCAAGTAAGACACCTAGAATGGAAATTGCGTGCATCCTGGAATTGATGCAGGAAACCCATCTAAAGTGTAATAAGATGTTGCCACTTGCCCTCCTCCAGATCAGGGTGGCCCCTAGAAGCCAGCTTAAGTTAAGCCCTTAAGAAATACTTTATGAAGGACACTGTCTAGCCCCCTGAGGTAAGTATGGTGATATAAGCATTAGTAAGTAAAGCAGAGTAAACCCATTTGTCAAATGAGTGAGTCAGATGCTAACCACTATGCATGAGTTTGCTTATTTCTGGTCCCTGCCCCAGTTGGAAACAAAGAAGCAGAAGGGACCCTGCGAAGTGCCTCTAACAACTCACACCTCATTGAAATTGTCAGGAGTAAAAATCTTGTGTCCATCATACCAGAATAAAGAGATGTCCCATGGAAGAAGAGGACCCAAGTTTCCAGTGGATGGGCCAGCCTTAAGCAATCTAAACTCTCTGTTTAAGAAGAAGGAAAATGGAAATGATATTTTTCGCTAACCTTTCTTTGGTTATTTGTTCTGTTTATGGGATGGACGGGCAACCCCCTAATAAGGATTTCCTGGGCTATAGCTTGTTTTTCTCATTTGTCTCACTGTCGGGTCTGCTATCCAAAAACTCATTTGGTGCAAGTATTCCTGTATACGATTTCTGAATTTGTAGAAACTGGTCTTTCAGATCACCGGCAGGGCATGATTAATAGGGTTATACTCAGAGGCCTCATGTTTCTTTCTTGCCCAGCCCTGTATCAGACATTGTGTGCAAGGTGACAGCAAGGACCCACAGTCCTACTGGTATCTGAGATACCAAGTGGGGTAAAATCAAGTATCCTCCCGCGTTTCATCCTGTCAATCATCGCAGTTGTAGTTGTTGCTTATGCCCTTTCTCACCTGGTAATCTGTTGCATTCTTTATTTTTGTACATCTACTGCAAAAGCTCTGCAATGGCATAAATAAGTATAAATGTTCCATCTAAAACATAGCCCCAATTCAGCAGGAAGTAGCTTGCTGACTACATCACCCCTCCTCCCAGAGATATGGAAGGGTAAAATTGACAGTGGGGAATACGTAACAGAGGGAACAGCTTGAAAAGGGGTAAAAATGTTTTATGAGCTGTCTCTTTAACCACCCCTCCACTCTTTCACTCTTTTTGGAAATTAAAACCCGTATCACTGTCCAAGGCCAGTGATCAGAAGGGGAGGGGATTGTTCTTTGTTCTTTGAACCACAGGATATGGTTCAACAGAATGGTCCTGATGGAGATCATGAGATTATCTTTGCCAGAGATGGGATGGATCAGAACTATCAACTATATAGCTAAACAGCAATAGCTTGAAGCTGAAAACCCTCCCTTTAAAAGCTCTGTATTTCTGCTTACAGTAATGAAAATGGTACTTTAAGATGTAAATTTGTCATTGTCCTCATTTGCTGGCAAATTAATAAACCTCCCTTTCCTTCTCCTCAAACCATTTGGCCTTGTTCTTCTGATGTGGCCATTGGGACAAGTGCCAAACTTTTGGTAACAGAATTACTCATGTTAAGTAGGCAATGCCTGTGTTATAGTTCAGGAAATACTAGTAGCTAAATGGTAAAGCAAACTGTAAAATAAAGTTGAATTAATTCCTACAGAGTACAAGAAGTCAAAACAAAGAAAAATGTTACAAAACAAAAAATTTCCATACACATAAGTTCTTTTATATTTATAAAATGCTTATTTTAGTCAAATCTTGTACAAAACATGGACCAAATCAATGTTTTCTCTATTTCTTGCATGTGAAGTTCTCCATCTTTTAAGTCATATCTCTTCATTTTTGTTAATACATTTTATTATAAATGTTGCTTGATCTATATGTTTATGGTAAAAATATATTAAAATCCTCTACTATTAATATAATTGTGGGATTTTTAAGAACCCACTTGAAATACTGTTATTTTATATATTTCAGGATTATACATATCAGTATGAGATTTCCATAAATCATCTTAATAAAATGTTCTCTGTTTTGTAGAGATCATCTTAATTCTTATGGGTGCTTTTTGCTTTAATTTATATTCTTTCTAATATTAATATTACTATACCAAATTCTTAAAAATTGATATTTAAATAAAATATTTTCTTTCATCTTGCTATATGTGTGTTTCTATGTGGTGCTCATTTAGATGAATATAGTAAGTGTCATAATGTTAAATTATTTTATATTATTATTTGTATTTAATAAAACACATATAAATAATATAATAATAATCTAGCTATATTTATGGTGTTTAATGATACAGAAATAAATTTTCTACTCATTTATTTTTTATTTTTTATTTACCATCCATTTTCTTTGCTTTATACATTTTTTCTCTACCTTATATTTTATTGAGACATTTTTCTGTATTTCCTTTCTTTCTTTTTCATGATTTACACTTTACTAGTTGCATGTCCTTGAATTCTGTGATTATACTTTTTTTTTGTTTTTGAGATGGGGTCTTGCTATGTTGTTCAGACTGAAGTACAGTTACTACTGACAGGTGCTATCATTCTATCATTTCACGCTATAGCCTCCAACTCTTATGCTCAAGTGATATTACCACTTCAGCCTCCCAAATAATTAGCTGGGACTACAAGCATACACCACTGTGCCTGGCTATGGTATGCATACTGTATAGTAAGTTTGTTTAAAGAAGTCCATTGTGATATCAATTCTTCTTCTGACAATCATAGAGACTTTGCAATTTACCCATAGAAAGGCTTCTCTGCCCGCCCTGAATCTTACTATTTATTGTACTGTAGAGTTTTTGTTTTATCCTTTTAAAAAGTACACATAGTTATTTATGACTTTTTAAAATCAAGAGCTGATCAATCATATTTTGTCAATTTCTGTGCTCTTTCTTTCTTGTGTATCAGTTCTTCCATTTGGAATCACTTTAGTTTATGATACTTTTAAATCAGACTTGTGATAACATATTAGTATTTTGCATTTAAGATGATTGTATTTCGTATTTATTCTTGCATGATAACATGTTAAATATATGGTTCCCTTTGTCTTTTTAATGCATGCTCTAATATCTTCTGGCCTCTGTTGCTGCTAATGAAAATGTATCCTTGGTCTACTGCTTGGTAGATAATCTCTCTTTTCACTGAAAGAATTAACACTTGGTGTTTATTCATAATTGTCGGTAGTTTCACTTGATAATTCTTTATTTTTATATATGCTATTTCTCACACTTCACTTTTTTTACAATTTCTGGAAATTTCTTAAAAATTAGACTCCTGTCCTCGACTGTTTGTCTGCTTCTAGATCTGGAGGTCTCAGTGTCAGTCTCTGCTCACCATTTTACATTTATGTTTCACTTCTTGTCTGAAGAAATATTGATCTTTTAGTTGAGCTCGGCTAAGTGATTTTAGAGTTATTTCTTATATGTTATCTTTTATTACAGTTAGGTTTCCTTCAACAAAGCCTTTGAAACATGGGGCAGCTGTTAACCAGTGCAAAAGCTATGGCCAGGAAGACATAGTATCCAGGATAGGAAGAGAAGAGCTTATGTGAGAGGTCATATTCTGAAGACCCATGGTCCATACCTGGCCTGTAGACATATTTGGGGTTTTAACCCACATGGTATTTTAAAACAAAACAAATCCATTGCCAACACTTAAAAAATAAGGAGATTTCATATCAAAATCATTGACTTCTTTTGAAAAATCAGAAGATTCACCAACTTGGGCATGCAGTCCTGTGGAACAGTTCTCAGCTGGAGCTGAACAAATGCCCGTTCACCCGAGGCATGAGGTTTCCAACTGGAAAGTGTCCCCACTGCCATGCTCCATTTTTCTATGTCCCTTGCCTGACTTCTATAGGCATTTGAGTTTGAGACCCTTGGCTTATACCTTATATTCCAAATTCTTAGCTATATTTCTAAAATATAATAGATGGGGAAAAGTACCTCTCATTCTTTGCTTAATGGACCTAGAGCAGAAGATAATAATAATCAATTTTTAAAAGTTATCAGGTCACATTATAAAATTCTAAAATTGATAGTTAAAAATAAAATTGTCCAAATTTTAGAACTGGCAGGAACTTTAGTGATCATGAATTTTAGCCAAATAGTTTTACATACAAAGTTATTAAATTTCAGGTAAATATACTAAATTCCAGAGATGGAAAGTGACTTGCCTAATGTCTTGCATCTGGTCTGGTGTTCATTACATCTCTCTGTTGTGGGGTTAGAAATTCAAATCCTTCAAAGTTCAGGCAGGTAGAGGATTGAAGCTGACCACCTGAGTACAAAGGCCAATGGCAAACACACGTCCAGTCTGAAAGAGGGTACAATTATCAATACCCACCAACTGGGGGCAAAGGGGAATGAGGACTTAGAGTTAAGCTGAAGCATCTCATTTGTTTAAGAAGCTATGAATACTTTGTTTATTTTCAAATCACCTGTGAGCCCAAGAAAATGAAACACACCAATAAAAAATATCAAAATTTTCTGTCAACAAGAGTGATCCTATGAATGTGTAAGTCTAATCATGTCACCCAACCCCACTCAAATTATTCAGTGGACCACTGTGTTCATCAACATTTATGAGAACCCAGTGTTTCCACACAGTGTAAATTCCTCTTTGTCTTCACTTCTCATTGGGAACTTGCTGTTCCCTAAACAAGTTCTACCTCAGTCATCAGGGCTCAGCTTTCCAAACTGGTCATATCACCACACGATATGCCCTTCAGAACTTCTTATTTTTCTTAAATGTCTCTCGTATTAATTTATATATTTATTTGTGTAATTATATTTATATCTTTCTCTACCTCCAGATTATAGTTTCCATAGAATTCCCATTACTGCAAATGTACCTGGAAAATTATACATGTTCCTAATATAAGCAAGATAAAATGAGCAAGGAGAAAGCAAAGCTGTTTAAGCTTGTTGCCTTCTGAAGCAAAATTAGAATGCACGGAGATAACAATTCTGATAATTCTGGGCCCCAGTGTCTACATGACACTTTCTGGATGTATGAACTTGCATAAGTTTCTTAAATTCTATAAGGCTTAGTGTAATTAAATATGAAATAAGTATAATGCTTCCCTTGCAGATTTGTTTTGCAAATTATCTTTTGGAAACTATCATAACATACAGAAGAGTCATTAACTTTATTTTTTATAATTCAAAGGGATAAAGGACAGGTAAATGTTTAAATCTTCTATGATGAAATTTTTTTGCATAAATTTTAAAAGATTTTCTTATAATTAAATCTTCCTGCAAAGAAAATGCTGTGTCTCAAGAGATAATGTTGTCTCATCAGTGAAGATGTTTGAACATAATCTAGTTGACCATTTATGGAAGAGAATTGGCTGCTGGCTAAATAGAGTTAAGTTAGTACCTATGGCTACTTCTGAGATGCTACATTTTTATAACCCTGTGAATTAAATTTAATAAAAAAAATGATCCTCATCATCTGTTTATAGTCACATCCAGTTGGTTGACTTTCTTTTTTTTTATTTCAACTAACTATTGTGTGCCGTTTTAAACCCAGTAGTTTTGCTTCAATATTCTAATATTCTGCAGGCTGACTCCTATTGAAAAAGACAAAAAGAAAGTGATCTGACAATTTACACTATACATTTAAATATTGGTGTCAGGGAATTATTGGCTTTAACCTTAACACTGTTGTTTCATGATCAAACATTTTCCTTCAAGTATTGTTTCTTAGCTGCCCAGAGGGAGATCTTCTTTTCTGAGGA
>CAUYSK010023420.1:0-33298 GCA_963575035.1 Avahi laniger | reverse complement strand
ATAGGCTGGCCAAATGGAATAATATACACAAGCCAAGTATCTCCTGTCTTCAGGAAACACATCTAACCCACAAAGACACATTCCAACTTAAGGTAAAGGAATGGAAAACAATATTCCATGCAAATGGAAGCCAAAAGAAAGCTGGCATAGCAGTTCTGATTTCAAATAATTTAGCCTCAAATCAACAAAAGTAATGACAGACAAAGATGGTCACTATTTAATGGTGAAGGGTACAATTCAACAAGAAGACATAACAATTCTCAATATCTATGTACCTAACTCAGATTTATAAAGCAAATCCTACTTGATCTAAACAAAATGATAAACAGCAGCATTATAATATCCAGGGACTTCAATACCCCTCTGAGAGAACAGGACACATCCTCCAAACAGAAAATAAACAAAGAAACAATGGACTTAAACAGAACTCTAGAACAAATAGGTCTGACTAACATTTATAAATATTCTACCCCCAAATCACTGAACAAATGTTTTTCTCATCAGTTCATGGGACATTCTCTAAGACTGACCATATCCTGGGCCACAAAGCATGTCTGAAAAAATTTTAAAAAATAGAAATTATACCATGCATCTTCTCAGACCACAGTGAAATCAAATTAGAAATCAACTCCAACAGAAATGCTCATCTCTACACAAAGTCATGAAAACTAAACAACCTTCCACTGAATGATTATTGGGTTAAGGAGGATATTAATATTGAAACAAAAACATTCTTTGAAGCAAATGATAAAGGACACACAAGTTATCAAAATCTGTGGGACACAGCTAAAGCAGTCCTGAGAGGAAAATTTATATCCATAAATGCCTACATCCAAAGACAGAAAGATCACAAATCAACAATCTTATGAATCATCTGAAAAAACTGAAAAAGGAGGAGCAAATCAACTCCAAACCCAGCAGAAGAAAAGAAATAACAAAGATCAGAGCAGAAACAAATGAAATTGATAACAAAAAAAGTACATGGAAGATTAATAAAAGAAAAAGTTTGTTCTTTGAAAAAATAAAATTGACACATCTTTTACTAGATTAATGAGAAGCAGAAAAGACTCTAATAAGTTCCAGCAGGAATGAAAAAGGAGAAATTACAAATGATGCTAGAGAGATAAAAAATACCATGTATGAATACTACGAAACTCTCTAGGAACATAAACTTGAAAACGTGGAGAAAATGGACAAATTCTTAGAAACACATAGCCTCCCTAGGCTCAATCAGGAAGAAATAGAATTCCTGAACAGATCAATATCAAGTACCGAAACTGAAGCAGCAATAAAAAAAACCCTCCTAAAAGGAAAAATCCCAGACCAGATGGTTTCACATACAAATTTTATCAGACCTGCAAAAGAACTGGTGTCTATCCTGCAGAAATTATTTCACAACATCGAGAAGGAGGGAATCCTCCCCAACACATTTTATGAAGCCAGCATAACCCTGATAACAAACCCAGAAAGGATGCAGCAAGAACAGAAAACTACAGACCAATATCCCTTATCAGTATAGATGTAAAAATTCTCAACAAAATCCTAGGAAACTGAATTCAGGTGCTTATCAAAAAAATAATCCGTCATGACCAAGTGGGCTTCATCCCAGAGATGCAGGGATGGCTCAACATACACAAATTTATAAATGTAATTCACCACATAAATACAAATAAATAAAGACCATATGATCCTCTCAATAGATGCAGAAAAAGCATTTGACAAAATTCAGCACCCTTTTATGATAAGAATGCTTAACAAAATAGGAATAGACAAGACTTACCTAAAAATGATAGAAGCCGTATATGACAAACCCACAGCCAACACCATTCTGAACAGGAAAAAATTGAAAGCATTCCCACTTACAACTGGAACCGGACAACGTTGCCCTCTGTCACCACTTCTATTCAACATAGCACTGCAAGTCCTAGCCAGAGCAATCAAACAAGAGAAGGAAATCAAGGGCATCCAAATGGGGCCAGAATAAGTCAAACTATCGCTCTTTGCTCATGATATGATCTTATATCTAGATAACCCCATAGATTCTGTCATGACACTACTGGAATTGATAAAAAAAAAATTCAGCAAAGTCTCAGGTTGCAAAATCAATGTACAGAAATCAGTAACATTCCTATATGCCAACAATAGTCAAACTGAGAACCAAATACCCTTCACAATAGCAACAAAGAAAATAAAATATCTAGGAATATATTTAACTAAGTAGGTCAAAGACCTCCACAAGGAGAACTACAAAACACTGAGGAAGGAAATAGCAGAGGATATAAACACATGGAAAACCATACCATGCTCATGGGTCAGCAGAATCAACATTGTTAAAATGTCTCTACTACCCAAAGTGATCTACAGATTTAATGCAATACCTATTAATTCTAGATTTTTAACATTTTATTTAACTCTTCTGGTCTTTTTCTTCCATTAATATTTAGATAAATTCTAAACTTTTCTTAGTATGTGACAAAGGCTCAGAAAAACAAAGATGTTCTTATGAATATCTTGTGAATATCAAAATACCTTACCCAAATGTTTTTTATGAGCATTATTAAAGCTCAGAATTTTGATATAAAGATCAGATAATGGTGAGTTAAAAAGAAAAATATAACTAACTGATGTCCTTTGTTAATGTTTATTTTGTTCTGTTTTGTTTTAAGCTATTTTGGTGCACTAAGAAAGAAGGAAATGAATGCACAATGCAAATATTTAAAATAAATGTTTTCCCAAGCAGAATGGTGGCCATTGAGGACCAGAGGTTGGCAGGGAGCGGCTAGGGACAACAGCTGGATTTCCTGAGGTGCCTGTATGTGTGGTTCTTCCGCCACTGTCACCAGGTCTTGCTTGAGCGCTATTCTTCACTCTAGACCAGCAGGGTCAAATCTAACTCTTGGTGATTTCCAAGGCTCTTCAAACCTAGGTAATCCGTTCAATTCATCAGAGAATCTTGGAACAGCTTGTCCTTATAGTAGTGGCTACACAGCAATGACCTACACTAGCCTTTCGTGCTTAGTTATTCTTAGAGAGTACTTAAGCTGAGTAAATAAAGACATTTGCTTAGCAGGCTTGAGAGCCCTTCAGCTGCAAGATGGGAGTTTTTGTGCAATACTTGAAGTCAGTGAAAATGACATGTAATTTGTATACTATGTTTCCTGTATTTGTTATATGTTCAACATCTAGTCAAGCATGAATATGAAGAAAGCCATCACCTATAGTAGAAAAAATATGTCCTATGAGAATGGGCTGGCACAGGGAGCTGGACTTGAATCTCATGGAGGATCTACTTTTTGTGGTATTGCATCACTATGTCTAATGGGTAAACTAGAAATTGTTTTCTCAGAAAAAGAATTCAACTGAATAAAGAACTGATGTATAAGGAGGCAACAAAATATTTATCCTAGAAGACCTAATAATTTTGTAAACACCTGTTATTCATTTTGAGTGGGAACAACTCTAAAGCTTTTGAAAATTTTCCAGTACACTAACTATGAGAAAAATAGAAATCTTATCACCTCAAGATCGCCTTGCGGAGGGATTTGTCAAGCAGCCAGACAGTCATCCAGATGCTTTGCATGCATATTTGGGGATCTGTGGCCTGTCATTAACAGAGGAAAGTGGAATTTGTAAAATTCATCCTGTTCTGAATAAAAGCACACTGACTTCTGAATGCCTTCTAAATCCCCATCAAAACTGGAAAACTGAGGACCCTAAACAATGCTCAGAGAATGTGAGTATCTCCACATGACTGACTTTAGATTGGGAGGGTGGAATGATTGTAGCATAACTGTAGCTCAGGGTTAAAAACCATATATAACCAAGCGTGCACTTTTTTTCCACAGGTAGAGTCTTACAATCAAATCTTATACCAATACTACTTTGGGATATAGTCTTGAGCCAGCAACTTTTGTACTGGGTTTCAAGAAAATCTTGTTGCAATTTAAACCATGACTATTACAGTTCTTAACTGTTTATACTATATTTCTAAGAAGTTACTTGAGGAAAATTAACAGTATATATGGGGGTTATCTTTTTAAAAACTCTTCAATACAAACTGTATCTCATTTTTAAATGGACACAAATCTTCAAAACAAGTTTACACTTCATATAACAGTGATAGTCTTCAGGTGAACGCTTAGTGATCATTCCAAAAGCTTGACTGCTAATGGTACAAAATTCATTTTAATGAACTACCTGTGATTATTCTTTTAAAACAGATGATCCTATAATTTTCAAAAGGAAAATGACTTATTTTGTCTTATCCTTAAATAAAATGTGTCAATTAAACTTGTGTGGCCTATATAAATGAAATTAATAACTTCATAGTAAGAATAATTGGGCTTAACTAATATGATAGCTTTTGAAAGGGCGATTGTTTTAAGAGGACTATGATATAACTGAGGGAAAAGTAACTTAACTGTGTGTGATTATGAATGAGAAAGTTTTGTGCTGGATGGGTGATTTCGACATTGCTGTGGTGAATACCAGTTACGTTTGATTTTAATCTCAAATCATTTGTTGCCTTTTTTTTTTTTTTTTTGCTTTCTGGGGAGAAAACAATCTTCATTATCTAGAAGGAAAAACATTTAACGTTTTCATTATTATGAGATACATGATATTGTAAATTATAGTTTCACTTTTATAACTGAATTATTTTTAGTCATTTGGATTTTTTCTTTTTTTAGTGTATTGTCCCCAGTGTAAGTGATAGCTGCTCTAATTTCAAACTTATAATTTTCTAATCTTTTCAAATTAAATAAGTAAAAAATTAAATACAAAAATAGAACCATTAATGTTACAACTCTATATATGGTCATTTATATGTTTATATTTTCAGGTAAGTAGAAGGGAAATGTAACCATTTAGAGGACTGGGTTTTGTTTTTTTTCATTGTATTGTTTATTTTCTTAAGTTTATGAACCAGCTAATTATAAAGAGATAGTGTATAAACTCTTCATCGGTAATCAATTTATCAATAAATCACATACGTCACTTGCTCAACAACATTCAAAGATATCAGTCTAGTATTGAAATGGAGAAGGAAGTCTCCTTACTAAAAGAGTTGGGCTTAAGTTAGTCTTGGTGATAATAAATGTTGAATTATTTAATCTACAAGCATAAAGACTAAATTACTGATACCACTGTTTAGGTATTATAATATTTTAAGGTTATTTTCCTTCCCAAATTGGAGAAAAAATATTCTAAAATAACAGTCCTTCCCAAGGGAAATTCTTTGTACTTGGAGAAATTATTCATTTATTATTGGCATGCTCAGTTTTAAACCTGAATTTGCCAAAATCAACTGTATTTTTTTAAATTAGAAATAAAATAAATCGTCTGATAGTGGAGGTAAAATAAGCTTAAAAATAAGATAAAATAAAATAAAATAAATGTTTTCTATAGCCCCTTCATAAGGAGAGGTAATCATTGTGCCTTTAACATAAGAGATAATTTTTTGAAAGATAAAACCATGACTCTCATACAAATACAAAATCAATACATGTCGAAGACTATATTTAACTCAGTAAATGAGGAAACCAGTAAGATGTTACAACTTCCTCAAAACAGAATTTAAAATGCGCCCACATATAGGCAATCAGGAATTCTAAAATAAATTTACAAATAGATATAAAACTGCTCACCATCTATAGGACAGTAATCAATGGCAGTCCATCTGACATATTTCATTTGTATTTCTCTGAGCAAAAGTCACTTGCATTATCATCAGTATTCTGAAAATAGCTCTCAAAGAAAACAAGCAAACATAGTTGAGAAGGGTGTGTTAGATAAAAGGCCCAGAAATTACGTTTGCCTATTTCAAGGTCTTTCACAATTTTTCCTGACACTAAAACCTTTCCTTAAAAGTCTTCTTGGACTTCTTAAACTTGTGTCCTAATTAAGGAAGAAATAAACAGTGATAGTTTTTCAAGACTATCAGTGGTGGTGGCCTGGCACTTTATGGCTCATACAGAGTTGATTATGTTGGAAGAAAAACTAGCTCCCTGTAAGTATGAAAGAAGACAGATTTGGGGAGTTTCCAATAGGAATAGAAACAAGGGTTTCTAGGAGAAAAAGCAATGGTTGCTGATGGAGTAGGAAACTTCACAACATGATGTTGAGAGCAGAGACAAAAGATCTATGGTTGGGCATGTATCTGAAGAGAGCATGGCAGTGAAGGACAGACAGTGCCACCCCATGCAGAGCAGCAGACTCCATATGGAGAAAGCCAGCGATGAGCTGTTGGGGCAGCTGACAGTGTGGTAGTATGGATTCCAACTCCCCTAATCAGCCCCACTCCTAGTCTCCCAGACCTATGTAAGCCCAGAGCTCTCGAATGGAAGAAGGAATCCTACAGATGCCTGATACTGGATTTCTGGTCTAACCTCAGAACTCAAGTTTCAGTGCTGGATATAACTTTACTTGTAAAAGTTAAGTAATGTGACATTTTTGGAAAACAAGCATAGTATAATAAATCCATTCCCATTATACCACTATACTAGTTGAGCCTTTGGTTAATGGCATTACAAGAAAAGATTATTTGTTCTTCATTTTACTTCTATTTTCAAGGCTGATTCAGCACAGAATTTCTTACTTTGGGAAAACTAAGATTAGAAACATATTTAAACATATAATTATTAATATGTTAGAGAATATGTTTGATAAATTGTTCCCTAAAGCCCTTGGAATTTCAGGACTTTGTTATTTATTTCAAGATCAGATTTTAGTAATCTGCTATGAAATTCAATGATGTTTGTGAATGAATGAGGTTTGCCTTACCAGTATATAAAATTTTAATCAGTGATACTTTCACCAAAAGAGATTCTAGCTCTAAAGGAGCCAATATACTCATTTTACAGATATTTCAGAAAACAAACTGAGTTATCAGCATAACATAACTCCCTTAGTAGATCATAACATCATTCATATCTGTTAAAAAACACTCCGTTGTTGATCCATGCATCCATTCAACAGATATTTATCTAGTGAATTTTAGGTGCCAGACAGTGTTCTGGGAACATAGCAACAGCAAAGTCCCTGCTCTCAGAAAGCTATTATTTCAATGAAAAAGGAAAACATGAAAATAAATGATATGGAGAAAAATTAAGAATGTAAAGGGTATACAAATGCCAGGTGATGGAAAATGGAATTTATTGAAGCCATCAGGGGAGGATTTAATGAAAAAATAACAATGGAGGAAAATTCTAAAATTGTGGAAACAATATATTATATGCAGGTTGCCAGGCAAAGAGATGTGCTACAGAGGGATAAAAAAGCAAAACTACCAACAATACCAACAAAACAGCATTTACCCTAAGGAAGTAGTGCTGAGCATATCTGGAATATTTAGGAAGAGCAAAGAAGTAAGCATGGCAGGAGACAGCTGAGAAGAGAGAGCAGCAGGGTCAGGTTAGAGAGGCCACATCAGGGGTCACATTGGTGAGTTATTGTACAGACTCCAAATGGAATGGACAGCCATCTCACGTAATAGATGATAGTAACAGTTTAATGCCAAGACTGCCAAATATTTACACAAGCATAATGTCCATTTATTGCATTTAAATTTGGTAGTTATAAAATATTAACTTGCAGCATAAAATTTTCAAGTTATTAAATAGCACTGTTATGTTCAGTTGCTGTAACTGAGATCTAAATACCAGCAGTTAAAATAAATAAATGGTTATTTCTCCCTTGCATAAAAGTCTAGACATAGGCTAACTAGGTCTGGCAAGACAGATGAATAATAGTATCAGGGATCCAACTTCCTTCTAACTTCCTCTCTGCCATCTCCAGTATGTTGTTCTTGTCAGCGTGGTCTGGAATGAGTCATGACCAAATCACTACTCTAGTGAGTGGGAAAGACAAAAGGGAACGGGAGGTTATGCCTTTCCTATATGGCTATAAGGGTGCAACCAGCAGTTGTACACATCATTTTTCCTATTTCCACCAAAGATTATTTCAGCTACACGTGACTGAAAAGGAGGCTGGGATGTGTAATGTTTATTTAAGGTGGCAATGTGCCAAGTTAAAATTAGGGGTTCTATTACTAGACAAGAAAAGGATAATGGATATTTGAGAACAATTAGAGTCGTCTGGTTTAAGCAGATTCAAATAACAGTTTTAAAATAACAATCTTAAAATATTTGAAACATCCTTAAAAACAGTGTGATATCAAAGAAAGAATACCTGACGAAGGGCCAAAGGATGTTGGTTCTATTCCAGATCTATTAGGAACTAGCTGTGCAACCTTGAATTGGTCACTTAACTTCTCTTATAGTCAGTATGTCATCTTTAGTATTGGACTGAAATTACTCAGCTGCGCCTAAGCAAAAGATTCTCCCTAAAACTTTAGAAAAGTCAATTTTATCAAATGCATAGTAATTCTGAAATACTGAAGCCTGTACAATGATACAAAAACTCAACAGCAGAAATATCTGGCCTCCAGCCCAAGGCACACCAGATGTGTCTCTTAAAAGCCAATATCAATAGTCTTTATCTTTGAAAATTAAAAAAAAAAAAAATTCAAGGTGAAAGTAATTTGTTCTACCTCTGTCCAGATGGAACTCTGTGATTACCACTGACAGGGCACAATGACCTGCCTGAATGCACCACAGGATAATCAGCTGACATGCTGAGGTCACTCTGATAAGCCAGCCAGATAACCATCCAGCATGGAGATGAGAAATGAACGGTTTGTTTTTGTATGGTGAGTGGACATGGTTGCCACAATATTCATTAATGAAAAGCCTTTGGTTGCAAGGTGCCAGAGAACTCAAAGAAGTGTGTTAGTTGGGTTCACAAGTCACAGCAGATGCTGAGATTTGGTCATTTGTTGGATCTTGTCAGGGATTTTGTTTTCTTCATTGAACACATTTCCTCATAGCCCATTTGTGGTTCCAATGTCTTACCACCAGCTTTCCAATGCTAGGAGAACATTCGTTCACAGGGCCAAAAGCCATCATGCCAAAAGTCAGGTCCTTTCTCCCCTCTCCGTGAGTGCAGTGAGCGCTCCTCTGTAAACAGAGAAAGGAAAATTGTCAATTTTCATATTATGGCCAGAATCAGAGTTCCCAGGAAAGTCAGTCCGGAAAAACAGTATCTAGGAATAAAACAAAAAGAAATATTCTAGCATCTACTAATGTTGTAACCTAACACATTTTTAAGAGAAAATAATAATAATAAAAAAAGAGAAGCTTCACAAAATAAACAAAAAAACAGAAATATACAAAAACGTCTCTCTACTTAGGTACTAACAACTATAATCTAGCTGAAAAAACAATTATAGTGACTTGATGCTACACCTTTTGATTTCAATAACTTTTTTTTAACTTGAGCGAGAAACAAAATTTAAATGATTAAAACACATACTGCTGTACATAATTCAAATATTCTATGGGAGTTAATAGATGTTGCTTAATGGGTTAATTTGATATTCTGTTTAAAAAGCTAAAACCAGATATGATGACGAAGCACAAAAAAACAAATTCTCATACCTGCAATAGCAACAACAACCTCCACAATTAATTTGACAGAATGAGTTTCTGTGGTTATGTTTAATAATTGAGCTGCTAAATATACAAAGTTCAATTTATTCATTCTGGTCTGCTTCACACAATGGGGATCGAGTCACTGGAATAACATTCGGATGCTTTCATTCTCAGTCTGTCTTTCTTTTAAAATTTTTTTTTTTTAAGTCAAGCATTTGGTAATACGGCCTGAAAAAAAAGAAGATAAAATGTCAGTGCACAGCAAAACCTTTCAGGACCTAAAATTATTCATCCTTTCTATAGCCACCTTTGTTATGGATGCTTTTGTAAAGTGGGAAATAGTTACTCCTTCTTTGAAAATAAATCTTCAAAAACAACTTTTGGCATCTGAACCACAAAAATAGCTGTATTTAGTAAAAAGATCATTTACTTTGGAGTCATAAAACCAGGATTTGTATCATGGCTCCACCATTTTCTCAATGACTCAGTGATTCAATGAATATATAAATATATATATTTTATGTATACACAAATTAACTGTCATGTTGTAGGCAATAAACAAATATTAATTTTTCTTCCAACTTTAGCATGAGCTTTAACATAAAAGACACCATGGTACACTGGGTTAAGAGAATGGACTCTGGTGCCAGACTGCTTGGGTTTGAATCCTGGCTCTTTTCACTCTGTGTCTCCCTGTGCCTTGGTTTCTTAGTCTGTAAAATTGAGATCATAATAGTATATACTACATAGGGTTGTTATGTGGGTAAATAGAATTTATTTATTTGTCCTGGGGAGAGAGGACTTAGGATTTCATCAGCCGGGGAGAAAGCTGCATGGAGAACCAGCCTTCAGCCCGCACATCTGCGCCAGGCAGAGCAGATGACACTTGAGCCTCCCTGCTAGTTATGGCCCAATGCAATGCAGGGCAGAGCTTAGCCCCCAGGAGGAAAAGGGCTCAAGCATGAGACCACGAGCAGGGGTCAGCCAGAAGACAAGGACTAACAGTACCCAAGGGAGCAGCTTGGGTCTGAATACCACAGAAGCGGGCCCTATCGTGGCCACCGCCTGCACAAGCTGGGCCTTAGGTGACAATATATACCTGCAGTGATGATGAGTAGAAAGAAAAGGCAATGCCATAGCAAGCAGTACTATATGAAGATAGACATCTACTCCTCTTCTTCCTCCCACCCCAATACAATAAGCATAAATACTGGGAAGGAATTTTGTGAATAAATTACTATCTCACCCTTGAAGGGCTCACAACTAGTTGGTAAGACAAACATGCAAACTGAGCAATATTGTACAATTAACTGGAGGACTGACTTCATAATGAGATATTATTTGTGTTGAGTCCTGAAGGATGGGAAAGAAGGGAATTTAGAGGTAATATCTGAGGCAAATGTCAGAGAAAATTCTCAGAGGCATAAAAGTAAATGATATGTTCCAAAAAGAACATTTAATTATAATTATGGGCACCAGGGGAGGGAAGGGTGAGGAAGACATGAGGAGACAAGAAAGAGGCGCTCTAGGATGGAAGGTAGAAGCAGTCTCATGCTAGGCATTGAAGGGTCTTCCCTTTATACCAAGAGAAAGAGTAGAAAATTATTCTGTAGGAAATTGGAAACCAGCAAGGGTTTTTTTTTTTTTTTTTTGAGACAGAGTCTCACTGTGTTGCCTTGGCTAGAGTGCTGTGGTGTCATCCTAGCTCACAGCAAGCTCAAACTCCCGGGCTCAAGCAATCCTTCTGCTTCAGCCTCCCGAGTAGCTGGGACTACAGGCATGCGCCAGCATGCCCGGCTAATTTTTTTCTATATATATTTTTAGTTGTCTGATTATTTTCTTTCTATTTTTAGTAGAGACGGAGTCTCACTCTTGCTCAGGCTGGTTTTGAACTCCTGAGCTCAAAGAATCCGCCCACCTCGGCCTCCCAGAGTGCTAGGATTACAGATGTGAGCCACTGCGCCCGGCCCAGCAAGTGTTTAAAAACAGTAGAGTGTGGCATGGTCAGAATAATATCTATATATCATCAATCTTAATACGGAAAGTCCACAGGAGAGGAGAAACTGTGCATGTAAAGGAGGTTCAGTAAAACACACCACAAGAACTATCTCCATCATGGCAGTTATAGTTTCCAAAAAATGAACCGCAACCTAAAAGAATGGGGACTTTTGAGTCTCATGAGCCATACATTTTCTTCCTTATTTTCTAAAATAAAGTAAACAAATCAATTGGTGGGGCATGATTTTAAGAAGGATATTTGATATAAGAAATTTTAAGAAAGGAAATAAACACCACTATAGGGCTGCTAGGGAGCATATATAGGTATATTTTACTAGACCAGAAACCTCCCAGGCATTAGCTAACCATCACAAACCATTAATTTCATGATTGTCTACTCTGTTAAAACCTATCACTGATTTGCTGCATGCACGCATACATGTATACATACATACTGAAATGGAACTGACTACACAAATACTTCAAAAACATCTGATGCTGATAAGTAAATACTGTCATTTGCTAGAGGTTCAACTCCATATTGACCACACTTTAGCCTCTCTTTGACACTTTCTTCTTTTCCAATTGGAAGAAGAGAAGGATAAAGCAAATGGGCCACAATTTTTGGCAAAGCATATTTAAGATAAGGTCTGCCAAGTTCGAAACTAAAAATGCAGCAGCCGTTTGCACAAAACATGCATGACCAAAAATCCTGCATGATTAAAAATCCTGCATGACTGACAATACACCTTTGCTTCTGGCCTCACAATCCCTGACCAGAATATTGATTTCAGCAGCTGTCAGCTAACCCAAGAAGGAAGGAGGTTTCTTCTCACTATAGGGAAGAGGTTCCCCAAAAGAGGAGGATTTAGTGTGCATACTCAATAATGGCAGTGCTTGTAAGGAGAAAATCTTTGCACCCAATTGGGAAATCTACATGGGAATGGAAAAGTAATGATTTCACAGTGTGGATAGACTAAACACAATGCATATGCTGAATATTTGGAGAAGCATCTGACTTCTCTTGTAGAAGAAAGCTCCAGGGGCCCAGCCATGATGTCTGGGACTAGACATACTTCTTGAGAAGCATGGCATGTGCCTTCCTGGTGCTGGTCACATGAGGTGCCCATGTCTCTGTCATAGCAACAGTGGAAGTGGCCGTAGCAAACACTGAAAAAGTGTCTAAGGCAGCGCCGTCTCTCACATCAGCCTGGCAGCTGTGATGGGTCCAGGCCAGAGGCATTTGTGGACACAGTCCAACAGGTTCAATGGCCACTGCCTGGCAAGGGGGCAGCTGGCAGGTGAAGAAAACGGCTTAAGACTCAGAATGTAAAGGAATTCCATGGTGAGAACTGCAGTTAACAGCACCAAGGAACACAGAAGTGACTTGGAAAACAAAAACTTGGGGGAGTTGGAAGGCAAATAAATAGCCCTTTTATCTTCCTTATTCAACTTCAGAACAAATAGCAAGAGAGGCAAGTTAGACATGTGGAGATAAAATTATCGCACAACTAGATAAAGCTTATTGCAGAAAGGGGCTCAAAATCTGCAGTTAAAATAGACTTGTTTAGACTTCATCCTAAGTTAGACATCGGCACAGTTAGACAACAGCAAGCGTCATCCATTGAGGCAGGTTTGGTGGAGAGAACACCAGGATTTTATGTTCTGCGGGCAAACCAGATCTGAAAAGTAAGAAGGAGCTGAGCTGGACACATTAGGAATTGAAGAACCTTCCTAATAAAACTATGCACTCTCCCACCCATGAGGAGAAGTAAGAAGAAAGGTAGAAGCTCTCTAACTCACCATGATTCTTTTCTCTAGGAGAGTGAAGTAGGATTTCTTTCCCCTGCATGGAAACATGGGGAGCAATGGAAGTGGGAATATTATTACATTAATTATAATAACAATAGCAACTAATACTGTTTATTGTCTGCCATTATTGTGCTTTGTCTACATTATCTTATTTAACACTCATTAAAACTTAATAGGTAAGTACTGTTTTTAAACCTCACTTTTACAGATCAGTATACAGAATCTGGGACTAGGCATCTCGCCTAAGATCATAGTTATTAAGAGCCAAGTCTGGAGTCTGTGCTTCAAACCCTTACACCCCTCTGCCTCTTACAGGTGAGGATTGTGAGTTCCTTCACGCTCCACCAGGAAATGAAAGAGACTGAGTAAGGGTAGAAGTGAATTCAAGTTCCACATATTATCAGGCAGGAGAACTGATAAAACGCCCTTGGTTTAGTTGTCACCTACTTTCTTAAGATATTGAGTTTTCTGCTAAACAAATTCTTTAGCGCAAATGTATATTTTTTCATAGAAGCTTAGGGTTAATTATATCATGTATATGAAATACATAGTTCCATATTCTAAGCACATACAAAGCAAAAACTTGTAGATATTAATTTGAGTTGTGGCCAACGTACACAAGCCTTGAACTATATCACCCTTTTACCTGTATCTGTAACCTTTAAATATTGAAGGTGAGAGACAGAAGTCTGTTTACAAAAGTATGTTCTGCTGTAAATATAGAGCAACATCATACCAAATGGAAGTACTTATGGTCCGAGATTCTTACATTGCTATCTACCTATGAAAAGCAAACTGAAACGTATAATCAGATGATTTAACTTAAAGCTATTATAATTCTTACCATTTGGTGATAAAAAGAACAAAAATAAGACAATTCTGATTTTCATGTGTGATTTGAATGGTTAAATCAGAAATAGAAAATATTGGGATATTGTCATCTCTGTGAGTTGCTTCCTACATTAACTGGCCTTCCTGTGCTTTTTGGAAACCCCAACTCTTTCCTCATCTGGACCATAATATAGTATATATAATATTCCACTAAATAAACAAGATGTTTAGAGTACTATTTGCATCTCCTTTTCCTTTTTGGTAGGTTAGGACAATAAAATATAAAAATAGCATCTCAAGGGAAGATTGTGACAAAGCTGTCAGTAATTCACTTTGGTCTTTGGTGTCCCCAGCTGCCATCCTTGCTATCTCTGCTCTTTCCTTCCTGCTGTTCCTACTCTTCTCCAGGTACACAGAGCTCCTGCTTGACCAGATTTCTTCTTTCATGAAGAGAAATTATCTGGTTAATAAATTAATGGATGTCTCTACATAGAAGTGTTTCTGTTTTAAGATTAGTCTATAACATGACTGCAGAGCTCAAACAACACAATAGATGTGTGGAATTCCAAACACAAATACAGGCGATTTAGGGAGAGGAGAGTTTTGCAGGTTCCCTTAAAACTACAGCATCTAAATGACACCACTAGCCTCACCTCTGAAAATTAAGGCTGATTCTAAGGATATCAGCTATGAAAAAGGATTGAAAGTTTATAAGTTCTGGAATAAACAAAATGATAGAGTCCAGTGGCCCTGAAAAGACCTCTCGGTTGTCACAGTAGTTTTTATGCACAGAGATTTACTAATTAAAATTTCAAAATTATACAGTTTCATTTTGTTGTCTTTTTACAACGTATATATGCCTAAGCTAAATAACATTCTAAGCTTAATAAAGCATCCAGCCAACAGTTTCTAAGATACTTTCCTGTGTCTGACCATGTGCCAGGTACAAAGGATACAAGGATATCCACGTAAGGAGTTCAGTAATTAGGAAGGAAGCCGGTCATGTTAGCAAATAACTAAAAGGCAATATAATAAGTGCTTTAACAAAAGAACTTTCACAGAGCTGTGAAGTCTGTGAAGCACAGAGATGAGAGTAACGGAGTCACCTGGAAAAAGTCTCAGAAGACTTCTTATAAAAGGTGACCTTTTAATTGGATCCAAAATAAGTACAGTTTTTGATCAAAGGAAAAAGACAGCAAGCACAAAGCTGCAGAGGGTTGAAAGTACTCTACAAAAATGGGAAGAATCACACATATGAATGAAATAATCTTCATTTATTTACACCTTTTTTTAGGTCCTGGGGAAAAATATGACTATTTCCAAACTCAAAGAATGTTCATGCATTGCCTCTTGATTGAATCTAAAGACATAACTATGCACTAATAAAGCCATGTCCTGAAATATGCACATGGGTATTTTACTGAGAAAACATATGGGCAGACAATGGAAAGATATGAGTAGACATGGAAACTACTAGATATAAGCCAGTAGGCATCCAGATAAAAAACAAAATTTTTAAATTGTAGTTTTATTAATTTTTACTCATCTGAATTCAGCCACTGATTTATTTGACATTATTGAATGCCTATCAGTTGCCATGTGTTTTTCAAGGCACTGGGTTTTTATAAGAGAATAAGCCAAAAGAACCTGAATTACATTCCTAACAGAGATAGAAAATAAACAAGAAACAAATATGTAATGGCTAAGTGTGGCTAACTTGAAGCGTTTTGCAAACAGCTTCAGCAAAAGTAGAAAAGCCAGAAGAAATACAAGGAAAATAATGAACCTTTTGATTTAAGGGATTAGCAACTGGCTGAATCTATGAGAATATGAGGAGCCAAGATCATAGAGACTCTGGAACCACAGCGAGGTCCGCAGACATTCTGCTTGCCGTTTTTTCCTCTCAGTCCAATTCTTGGAATGGGGCTAAATGCTAAAAACCAAGTCAGAGGGTTACACATCCCTATTGTGTACAGAAGTCACCTGGTCCTCTGAATATCAGGCTTTGGGGAATAGACACTGCAAATTATGCTATGATACTGTGGGCTATTGCTATTATTGTCCCTTTTCCTTTGACTCTGACCTGGGAGTCTCATGGCTTCCATAAAGCTCTGCAACGGAGCTTTGAGCAAACTCTCAGGACAAAACACACAAAGATGGGCAAAGGACATGAACAGAAACTTTTTGAAAGATGATAAACTAATGGCTAAGAAATATATGAAAAAATGCTCAACATCTCTAATCATGAGGTGAATGCAAATCAAAACCACAATAAGATATTACTTATCTCCAGTGAAAATGGCCTTTATCAAAAAGTACCAAAGCAATAAATGTTGCAAAAGCAATATATGTAACCTAAACATTTGTACCCCCATAATATACTGAAATAAAAAAAATTAAAAATATATAAAAAAGCAATATGTTGGATGAAAGAAGCAAGATCAGTAGAACCAATTGGGAAATTCAATGAATATGAAACTCAGTAACCAGGGACATAGATCTAGGGATGGGAATTAGAGCAGCAGTCACCTAGGGATGGAAGGATACTTTTTGTGGGTTAAGGTATTGGGAAAATTTCTCTGTGATGAAAGTAGTCTAAGGTGTGGACATGGGGCATAAAACAAAAGGGAGTTTTTTGTTTGTTTGATTGGTTGTTTCTGTTTTTTGTTTTTGAGGAGTTTTGTAGAAAATGCTCTATGTCTTGAATTAGGTATTAAATACAAGTGAAATACTTTTTTTTTTCAAAACTCATCATTTTGTTCAGTTGACTTCCGAGTTTCACTGTGTAAATTTTCCTCAATTCTACCACATGTGGAAGTCATAGAAGAGTGTATGCTTAAAATGTGATGAGAGTGGGGGTGTACTGTCTTTGAGTAGAATTTACCCTCAATAAGGTTGAATTAATACAGTCATCAAACTGTTGTGGGACCAGCTCAGTAAACACTACCATTGATGAAATCATCGTCCTACACACTGCATTGCAATAATTGTTGTAAGTTTGTCATATGAAAGGATCAGGCATATATATCATTCATCTAAACATAAGGCTTTAATTCCAAATATTTCAGTTATCAGTTATGTGATTTCAGGAAAATTAAATAGTTTAAGCTTGGTGTCATCTCAGTATGAGAATAGTAATGTCTTACTCACATATATGTGCTAAATGATATATTTTAAACTAATGCCTACTACATATTTTATTTGAATAGTAATTTTGAAGGGAAAAAATCCTATGTGATAATGATAAAATCATTTACAATTTTAATATAGCTTTAGAACGATTCCACATTTACCTAATTTAAAACTAATGTCAAAATATTTTCAATTGTTACTTTAATAGTTGACTCTGTGTAAGGGATGGGTGAGTTGTTTTTTTTTTTGATATATATATATTTTTTTATCTCAGCATGTTATGGTGGTGCAAATGTTTAGGTTACAAATATTGCCTTTGCCTCACCGGAGTCAGAGCTTCAAGCATATCCATCCCCCAGACAGTGCACTGTGTTCATTTGGCTGCACACTGCACCCATTAAGTGTGTATACACCTATCCCCTCCTTCCCCCTCCCATCTGTCCAATGCCCAAGGAATGTTACTCTTGTATGTGCACTTAAGTGTTGGTCAGTGAAGTCAGTTTAATACCAATTTGATGGTAAGTACATATGGTGCTTGTTTTTCCATTCTTGTGATACTTCACTTAGTAGAATGGGCTCCAAATTTTTAGTTTCAAGGAGGAAGACCACAAAACAGATTTAGCTATTAGTTTTGAGGGTATAAATGCTCTGAAAAATCTTGAATTAAATTTAATTACCTACCAACAATATGTCTCATGGAGTTTTCATTCTGCTACTCAATTAAAAATTGCAGGTGTATCCAACAACCGTTGTGCCTTAAAGTTCATATCTGAGGAAAGCACAGTTGAGAATGATCAGCAAATATGTGTAAAAGACTTAGCTAAAAACTAGAGATATACATTTTTTCTCTTAAATGCAAAAGAGTAAAAAATCTCTTTGCTCTTCCACTGTCATACACACTGCTAGTTGTGTTGGCGTCTTATTTTTACAAATTGTACAATATGTTTCCTTAAAAAGTTTGCTAATTGCTGCACGCAAGGTTATTGCGTGTGCTCTAATATTTTATTGCAGTCCGTTACTAGGTAATCTCTCTGAGAGGAAAGACATTACTGGCAGCAAATGCTCAATCTAAAAGAATGTGGTGCAAGGTGCAGTGGATCATGATTATAATCATAGCACATTGGGAGGCTGAGACGGGAGGATGGCTTGAGGCCAGGAGTTCGAGGTTGTAGTGAGCTTTGATTGCACCACTGCACTCCAGCCTGGGCAACAGAACGATGCCCCATCTCTTTAAAACAAACAAATAAACAAACACCTAAAAGAGAGTGTGATTGGTTTGGTGATTACTTAATGGAGAAAAAGGCACATTTTGTAATGTCGACGTGGGCAGAATCTTCATAGTATGTTTGCAGTATAGTGAGTACATCAGATTATCCTTCGATAAGGAAAATTTTACTTCTTGTCTGTCTTTTGAGCCTAAATAAGCTTTCTCAATTTCAGAGGTCTGACAATGACAATAATGAATATAAATATACAGCAGTAATAAGATGCATCATCCTGATTCACAGAAATAGAGTGGTAAGAATTTGCAGGGTATTGCCATGCTGGTTCTGTCTTCAGGCTGCTGTTCTCTCACTGAATGCATAGAAGATAACAGTTACATACAAGCAGAATGTCATAATGCAGATTTGTGACATTTTTCAAAAGGAAGAAAAGTACCTCCTAACATCGAACCCTTCTGTTACTATGTTTATTATGAATGCGAAAAGCTGGTGGAGATCTTTTTTTTTTAGTGAAGCATTTCCATTTTAGGGATTTTATACTTGCAGAGGTTTCAGCACGTGGTTGCGGATGTAGAAAGCTGTGCACAGGGAATGCTAAGATTAATCCTGAAGAAGTACACATATTGGACTCCAAAGTGAATTACAATTTCCCAAATGCTTGTAGGTGTCAGATTGACTTTCACAAAAGAGAAAAAAGAAAGCTTTGTGAAGACGTGCAATTGAAAAGGAGAAGAAACATTGCATAGGTTAATTAACATGCAGAAGGAGACCTTTATTCAACAGAGAGCCAGGATTAATGTAGGGACAAGGTGTCACTTGAACCAAGTCATGAAGAGAGATTAGAAGATATCAAGGTATTGCTAGGCAGAGAGTTTTATGCAGATAAGCAGGAGCAAGATTTTAAACTTCATTGTGTTCTATGCTAAGGTGTTTGGAATTTATCAGGAAGATGCCTGGAAGCCACTGAAAGATATTAAGTAGGGAAAGGCAAGATTGCACTGATGCTCCTAATAGATTGCTGTGGGAACTGGATCAGAAAGTCCAAATCTGAGAGTGGAAAATAAATTAAACTTAGATGAGAATTGTGGTAGAGTGACATAGTGAATGGTTAGGGGAAAGACTATGAATGAACATACGAATTTCAGAAACATTTAGGTTTTTAAGCCATTCATTTAAATTGTTATTGGCCAAAATTTTGCCCAACCTTATGATGCTTGCTTCATTCTGAAGGTTAATTGTGGATCCTTGTCATTGCTTCTCCTGATAGGGTGACCTGATGCCACCTTGAAAACACTCATCTAATGTGGGTTGGGAATTGGCCTCATTTCTTCAACTCTGTAGGGCCAAAGGTTGTACGTTAACTGACAACAAAATCTATTTCAACTTTTTCTGTTTTGGTTAATTCAGAAAAACACCATAGTTTTTAAACTTCTGATTTTATTTCATTCATTTTCTTTTGAAATATTGTTGAGGACTTTTACTTTGCAAAGAAGAAAATGCACTGAAAATAGTAAATCATGCAGAAGTGATATCTACAATCATTGCTCATCTTCTAAAAAGATAATGAGGATTAAAATAGGTTATCATATATCTTGCTCAATTATAGATTATTCTTAGCTTGACATGTCAGATCTTTATTGGAACAAAAATGGAAAAAGATCCATAACTGTCCTTCAGAGAGTTTCATAAAAAATAACTGAATTTTCTCTCTGGTGCTTCACCATTAGCTAATTGAGTTTACTTACAGTAATGGCATGAAAATAGTCTTTGGAATGATACATACAGGTTGTAAATTATTAAGTGTATTAGTCATATAATTTATTTCCAGAACAAGAATTATGTTTCAGTGTGAATAACATTCTTGCATTCTCCATGTTCAGAGAGAAATATATTTAATCTCCTCATCACCTGAGGGACCCTAAGATTAATTATAAGAACATTGCATCAAGTTTTTTCTACTTCAATTGCTTAGCCCATCATGAGCACCCCATTATATCTTCCCTTTGCATTAAATAGTGAAAGTGACAGGGAAATTTTAATAAAGGGAATTCCAGGTAACTGATAATCAGGTGACTTTGTATTTTATCATCTTGCAAACTTATTTTTCTTCTTGGCTTATATGAGTTTTCAACAGGACATTTAAAGTACACTTAAGTGAAAATTATTATTTTCAATATAAAAAATTATAGTTGAACCTCAATGGCCTAGGTCTAAATATTTATCTAATTGACTTTTTAAAATCATGCTAAAAAGATCCAGATGAATTGTTTTGGTAGTTCAGAATACATCCCCTCTTTATGTGTTGAACAAAGGGCTCCGGATGAAGGAGCAAGTGACCATTCAGTGTGGACTGGAAGTCAGGAGCAGGAAGGCCAGCAGATGCAGGAGGCCCCTGTTCTCCCGGCAGCTCGTGGAGAGTGCAGCTGGATGCACCCACGGTGCGACAGCGCTCCAGGGAGGGATTTGTTCCTTTGCTCTCCCCAGCAAGAGAGGGGAATTGCACAGGGGAAATGCACATTTGAGGACCAAGCACCAAGTGTGGTCCAGGCTTATCCGCCGGCAGTTTAGGAAAGTGTGAAAAATGTCATTCACCTGTACCTCGATGGGAGTTACCAGGTCCTCAGGAATATTGACTGAGTTCAGCTCAACTAATGTCCCTATGGGGACCATAACCTATGTCTTCAGATAGAGCTTCTTGGATCATTCAGTGGGCAACCTCATTCTATATTTATTTATTAGGCCTTAAGGACAAATTTTTTTCCTGTGATTTTCAGATTCAGAAATGGAATAATAAAGTGATTGTAGCTCAGAGGCTAAATAAATCTGAGTTGACACAGACATGCTAATAGCATGATTTTTATTACTGCATCTGGAAGAATGTAGGGGCCACTACTTATTCCCATGAAGATTTGTAGTATAATGAATCTGCTAGCCTGTACAACATGAACTTATGTAATTTTTGGAATTATTAATGCCAATCGGGTACACTAATCACATCAAGTCTTTGCCATTTATTTTATCATACAAATTAATGTGCACTCAACAATTTAGCACCAATGCATTGAAAATATAAAGGATAAAGGCCTCCCGATAAACAGTGATGTTCTGTAATTTTATGTGGCAATCAAACGTTTTGATGCAACTTTGCCGAAAATGTCTTGTGTCTTTGACAAAAATAGTAACTTAGATGAAAACACTACTAGATCAATACATAAATGGGCCATTACAAATATAAGAGACATTTAAAATTTTCTCTGATTATTTAAACTTAAGAGATGAAAAATTTTATTTCTATTTTTAAGCAATGATGTGTAACATACTCTGATAAATGTTCAAGGAGTTTTACTTCACCTTGTGTTTCTGAAGCAGATTTAAGATAGATATGAGCCTCTTTATTTAAAAAAAGTGTGCATATATATATTCATGTTCATTGCTTTTGCATTTGTGGTAAAGAAATTTGCCAATATGCTACTTAAAGCCCTGTTAAGAAAGTCATCAAATATCCAATGGTCCAAGAAGAGGTGATAACATTTAGAATAAAAAGAGACTGCCTTAGTTTTCATTTTGTGTTTTCCTGAAAGAAAATCAGAGCAAGGCATAGATGTCCGAATCTGTCTACAAACAAGAGAAGAACTGAGCTTTGCAGTCCTTGGGAACAGTTGTTTTTAGGTATTTTCTATATATTTCAAGCCTGAGCTATTAAGTATTAAATTAAAGTAATAGTTTGGAAGTCATTGCACTGAATTCAATGAATGGATTAGACATGGTTGAAACTATTTCTTTTTTACAAGTAATTTCTAGCTCTTTTGGAAACTTCATGTATTTATGCAATCACTAGCTTAAAGAACAAAGCTATGGAAATCACTACTATTCACCTTTTAGATATCTCTATATCTATTTCTATCTATTTGCCTGCCTAACCTATCATCTATCTATGTTTTTTTTGGATTCACAATGCTGATCCCATTTGAGGCCATAGGAATTTGAAAGAAAAACTTGCAAAGCAAATTTATGTTTAAATTTAAAAATTTCACTTAGTTATAGCACCTCTTATTGAGGAAATCTTTCAGGTATTTCCAAAACTAAAGATGGGATTTTCTACCTAAAAATAATGCTGCTTAATCTTTTGGGGTTGAAATGAATTATGATCTTGAAAATTTTCTAATTCACAAAATCAATGCATTGATTTGATTCTCACATTTTTTTCTCTAAGACAATTTAGGTTATAATAGTTTCTTCTTTTTCTAAGATTACAATGCTTTGCACAATACTCATTAATTAAATGTAAATCTCTACTTGTTCTGTCATTTAAAACTAATATAGAGAAAAGATAATTTAAATTTTCATATTGTGAAAATGTTTGCAAGGAACATTACAAAACTCTCCCAGAAGATCTGAAAACAGTTAATTTGTCAATATAAATAATATTATAGAATAATCTGTTATGTTAAAAAACAAGATAGAAATGATTATTTGTTTCTTCCTTAAATACCATTTTACTAAAAATTGGCTTATCATCTTCCTCTATCCATCGAGTAATCAGGCACTGCCTTATTATTTTTACAAGTGAATGAGATTAATCTTCCTCATAATAGAACAGTGTCACATTAAAAGGGGAAAATGTAACTAAATGAGTGTTTGTAAGAAAACAATATTATCCATAAATATAGATATGCGCTAGAAAAAAATAACAAGAATTCATTAGAAATTTTTCTCATCTTACCAATTGACCAGGTGATAGCAAGGTAAAAAAACTTTTTAAACAAATCTTTTTATAGTCCCTGATCCTAAAAAACTCTGTGGAATGTAATATTTTCTATCTTAAACCTAAAGAAATAAAATGATTAGTAAATTAAGAAGCCCCCCTTCTTCCTTTCTGCCAATAGCCCCTGCCAGGTGAGATTGTTTCTGACAAACTTCCCCAAAAGAAGGAGACCTGGCAAATCAGTTCAGTTACTTATTTAACTGGAAGTCAAAATGACTTTCGTTATGAGAGTGGAAGTGTTATTTTGCCTCGTTGAATAGGTTTGTTATGGTCTGAACAGATTTAGAATGTATTTGATATGCTTTGTTCAGACAGTTTTGTTGCTGAACAATTATAACTGCCATTTCGAGGATCTTTTAAAAAATTTTGCCTTGTCAATGTGTATTTCTTACCTTGTTATTAAAAAAGAGAATGTACTATATTCTGCACACAAAGTCATTTGCATAAAAGGCAAAAGAAAGTAAGCACTCTGCATTTTTATCTCAAGAACAATATTGAAACATTTTCAGAGAGAATTATTTATTTTTTTGAATGATCACTCGTGAATGCAATTTATAGTAAATGGTAAATGACTGTGGGACTGTTGTTCTTGATTTTCTATTGACTTTTTAAACGTTGGTAATGCAGGATGTAGGAAGAGGAAATGGTTTCCAATGTTGAAACAGTCCCCAAGACAAAGCAAGGAGTGAGTTGAGGGCAGGGAATCAGAATCTGGGACAAACATTAATTTTCTCACTTTGTTCCATTTTATTCCAGCAAAGCTTTTGACCAGTCATCTTCTGTCTGGTCTGTAGCCACTGTACCAATGTATCATTGCCTTCCTTTGAGCCACAGTTGCAAAATGAGGAACTGAAGAACTTGGCATTGTAGGTAGTGATTTCAAAAATCCTTATGTCTAGGCAAAGTTGATATATACCAGAGTTTTCTCCCAAAGTCTATACATAGAAGTTTTAGTAATTTGTATGTACACATGTGTGTGTTTGTGTATGTATGAGCATGTACATGTACACTCACATGTGTGCACATCATTTCTAATCATGGTAATTAAAAATTACTTCTGTGGGGAGAAATAAATGGAGGCTCGGATAACCCTTGTACCTTACACTTAGCGTACACTCAAATTAGATGTTTTATTTCCTGGAGCACCACAATTGATATGTTTTTCTGTTGGGGACAATAATAAAAATTAAACAGAGGACTGGCCAAGAATCCCTTTCAGTTCAGTGAATTCCTTAAAGTTTAAATGTTCTCTAGATTGTGGCTCTCAAAGCATACTGGATTTTTTTTAAATAACAGGGATCATAAATTATGAAAAGGTGGGGAAAAGCTATGATGGTGACCCCAAGATGATGAGGCTGGAATGATGTTCTCTAATCCCCTCTTCCCTCATTGCCCCTCTTCCAGGAAAAGTACATAAAACCCTATGAGGCTTGTCCACCTGGGTCTGTTCCAATCATTGTGTTCCCTCTGTTTTCTTATTGGCAACTTGGCCTTCTCAACCACATATTTCTCTTGACTAAAAACTCATATACTATTAACGGCTGTGTAGTCTGAGATCATGTTCCCTGTCTCCATTATTGCAAGGCCATAGGGGAGTGTAAAGTAGATTCTCTTCTGCAGTAAGTGAAAGGGCCTCTCTATTTAAAGCAGGGTTTGGCAAATGAAACTCCATGGATAGCACTCCAAACCATATAGCTGTGAAATGACCAGACTATTTCAAAAGACCAAGTCTCGGGAAAATCTAACTCAGATTGCAATCTCTGGGAGGGAAGAGACGATGACTGGTACTTGCTGATGTTCATAAAACACCCATTGATTTGAAGCAAATTTTACTGAATGTGAAGAAGAGTAGTGTTTAACTGAGGGTTAGACAGAAAACCCAGAAAGGATAGAGAGACTTTTTCTTCCTTTTAGACCAAGAAAACCAAGACTCAATTGTGGTTTGGACTGTTAAATAAAATGCAGTCCATGTGACCAGAAGTAGAACTGGGTTACTAATAAAAGCTTGATATTTTTTGTTGACAATTTCCACGTTAAAATAAGTAGTGAAGTGGGACATGTGATTAGAGTTTGTCCACTGGGATTCTTTCTCAAGCAGGATATTTTTTTTCATACTTAAATTATGAGTACCATTTTCTTCCAAAAAAGAAGAAACAGATAAAGAATGTAGGAAAGTAAGGTAGTTACTGAGAGGCCTAGAAAGTGTTTATCCATGGCCAAGGTGTTGAAATCCTTCTTCTCTTAGACACAGGACTATGTGCAGTGCCTTCCTGGAAACCACACCTGTCCATTCCAGTTTCCACTTACCTATGCTGATTAAAGCTTGTGCTACTTGCATATATTTTCTTTTTCCTCCTCAAACCGTGTCTTTGGAGAATGACAGGTTTGAGGCTGTCCACATGCAAAAGAAGAGGAAGAGGCAGCAGGGCTGATATTATCAGCAGCATCACTCCTCGTAGCATTCTGGAACAGAGCAAAGTGAAGCCATCAGCAGTTTGCAAAGGCAACAAGGAGTTTACAGGAAAGCATTCTCTTGGCTTTAGCAAGCCGCAGCTTCTGTTCTACATTGGTCATTTTGCTGCTACAGTGACTGTTTTTACTCACATTGCTGCTTTCCTCTCTGCTTCTGCTCTCAGGCAACCACAAATTGAAATGCTGCAAAGCACACATTGCGAGAGAGAGAGAGAGAGAGAGAGAGAGAGAGAGAGAAACACTTTGCTGATTCCTGTCCATCCCAGTGATAACAGAAAACCTGAAGGCACTGCTGTGACTCTTAAACTGCCCTCCATGAGTGCTAATTGGGCTTTCTCAGCAGGGAACAGGCATGATAGTGCCTCTCAGTGGACAGGGACCATTGGGCATCTAGGTAGAAAAAGGGGGATCAGACTCATCAAAACACTGGACCCTTCCAGGATTGCACGGCCACTTACTCCTTGGTGAATGATCCGTGGCCCCCAGGTTCCTTTAATAGAGTGATCTGTCTCTCACCCTCCTTAGGGAATCAAGAGACACCTATTTCCAAATTCCCCTGTGATGTGATCAATCTTGAATTTCTCTTTCCATTTTCTTGTTGGATTATGTTTCTGCCCAGATCTCACATGAAGAAATCGAATTCCATTTTTAAAAATGGCTGTATTAACGACTGTTTTGGATTGATTACTCCCTTTCTCTCACACAGACTTCCTGCAAACAGAATTCCATGCAGCAGATTTTAGTAAAGTTACCTTGACAAGAGTTCTGAGGGTTTCAAACTCTTCAGTTCCATGTATATATACAGTTCCATATATAATATATTCAGTTCCATATATATATATATGCACATATATATGCACATATATTTTTTCAGTCTCATATTTAAATATAATCACTAAATTTACATTCAGTTGGCAAATTTGAGTGCCCTTGGGGCCATGCAAGTAATACTCCAGGTGTTAGAAGAAGAAGAAGAAGAAAGAGAAAGACAAGTGTACCTGTGGCATGATTTATTTCAAAAGACTGTCTTCCTGGATGCAGGAAAACAGTATAGCACGGGGACCAGGGGGACCATGGTGACCATAACAGAAACTCCACACCTAATGGAGCAACTGCTATGACTAGGGTCATATGGAAACCTGGGCCCACGGTGCCAGATCTCCTAGTTTCTCAAAAGACATCCAAAAACTTAAAGGTTGGCTATTCATTTATTTTTTTTTCTTAGTCATGCGTGGCCCAACACAGTGATGGCAAAACAAAAGATGTGCACAGGCCCATCTATCCATTGAGCTGCCAGCTGCTATTGTACGTATACACCAAACTAATGACCTTGTTGATGTAAACTCACTAGGTCGTCTCAGAGGGCCATTTTATTTCCAAGTTTTGAGAGGCATCTCACTGTTGAACTTCATGTTTACCCCAGAGCAGCATACCGTCTGTCGAGTTGAATTCAGTCAGCTATAATATGATTCCTGGATATATATTCCAGATTTCTCTATTTTTCTCCCAAACTTACTTTATGTAAGCACCATCCAGGTGAACTACTTCCTTTTGCTTCAATTAAAACAAATTATTGAAAACAAGTAGTTTAAGACGATTTTAGAGCTCTCCCCTTCACTGGCGATTTTGAGGGAAGTTTCTAAGATTATTTTCTTGTTTCTCTGAAATATTACAGTGTGTGAAATCATAGTCATGGAAAATCTGCTGCCTGGTTATAATTGATTCAGTACTCCAAGTTTTCAGAAGTATTTAAACATATGGACAAAAAACTTTTACATCTATTATTAATTGCACATAAATATTATAATTTAAACAATGACATTTCTTCAAATAACCATCTTTTCTTGTTTGTTTTTTTTTGAGACTGAGACATTTTAGACTTGCCAGAAAGACTTTAGAAAGTCAAAATAACTTGAAACATTGGTAAAAGTTTCAACTTTGAATAAGACAAGAGCTGGTCTATGGCTATCACTAGCTTACTAAAAATAAACAAATGGGTAAACTGTATGATCATGTGACCACCACGTATGCAATACTATGCAATAATATTGAGTATATATGAAATAGCTACAAGATTTTCTAAATTGCACCTAGATTTGGAGGGGAAAAAAGAATGAAACTCAACCACATAACTGTTTAAGGGACAAACTTTTAGTTCATGACTGGCTGCATTTCTTTTCATTTTTATAGCAATTTCTACAGATACAGGTGGTAGCTTACAAATAGACACTGATTTTAGAGGTGTGCTGAAGCGAGTGGGTCCAGTTCAGATTGACAAGTTACTTGCAGGGCCACGGTCAGGACCACATCCTCTGTCTCTGGTTCCTGATGCCAGCTAACCCTTTCCCCTGCACTACCACACTGCAGCCCTTTCTGTGGGTTCCTGGCAACTGACACCTGGTGCTGGGGGCTGAGTTGTGTCCTTGCAAAATCATGTGTTGAAGCCCTAGCCCCCAGTGTGACTGTATTTAGAGATAGGGTTTTTAAGAGGTAATTAAGATTAAATGAGGTCATATGGTGGAGTCCTAATCTGATAGGATTGGGGGCCTTATTAGAAGAGGAAGAGATCTCTCTCTCTCTCTCTTTTTCTTTCTCCCCTCACCCCCATGCATATACCTTGAGGAAAGACCAGGTAAAGACAGAACAGGAAGGTGGCCACCTGCAAACCAGGAAGAGAGCCCTCACAAGAACCCAACGATGCTAGCTCCTTGATATTAAACTTCCAGCTTCTGGCACTGTGAGAAAATAAATAAATAAAATAAATTTCCGTTGGCTAAGCCATCTAGTCCATGGTATTTTGTTATAGCACACAAGTGAAGTAAGACTCTTAGTTGTGCATAGAGATGCTTTATTACATGACATTTTTCCAAAAGGGATCCTTATGAACTTTCCAACCCTTGGACGCCTAACTCGACAATCTAAACCTAACCATGAGTGTAGATTTCTCTTCGTTAAAGAGAATACTACTCTTCTTCAATCATGTGACTGATTGCATGGATAGCTGGCAATACAAGACTCATAGTGCATCTTGTTCACATCTGTTTTTTCATGGCCCATTCTCAGTGAATTTATGATAGTCAGTCTCTTAAAGAAAAATAGCCACTTCACTTTGCCAGACTATAGACTTGCTCTTTCTTCATTCATAAGGACTCCCTCTGTTTGTGGAGCTGGAGAGATTCTTTAACCTCTTGTACATGTGTATACTCTGTTCATGGTCTATTATTTGGAAACACTAATCCTTAATGCTCTGAAATATTTAGGCTATTTTGGAAACCGAATTGTATAGATAAATCCTTCTACTACATTTTTCATGAGTGAACATAACCGCCCATAATCGCATATTTCCTTCAATAAATATTAATGCCTGATGAGAAAATTAAACATCAATTAGCAATATTTTCTTTGTACCCTAGATAACCCTGTTTAGAATAAAATATTGCATAAGTTAAATAGTGTCCCAAGAGCTCTGACCCAAGTAAATGAGGACAAGCCTGAAATAAAACCTAGAAAGGAAAGGTGGAGGAAAAGACAAAAAGTAATCCAGAACTTTTTGGAAAATTCAGACTGATTTCTTGTTATTTCTATCTGAATAGCAAACTATTTATTTAGTCACCATTTTACTTCAGGAAGCGTTTTTAAACATCATTAAACTAAATATACTTTAAATGTAGTTAAGGATAGTTAAACAAATGTTAGGTATTATAAAATCCATGTTTTATCCACATACAGAAAACATAGCCATAGCTTTGCTCAAGATCTTCTAAGGGGATTTTACCCTGTCTTAAGAGAGAAAATTCTGTTTTAGACATCTTAATTTATTAAATTGTTTTCTCATTCTTAGCCAAATTTTTCATCCCCAGAGCATTCACTTATTACTCCGCATTCTGACTTCTCCATAGAGTAAGGCCTGTCCCCCCTGCTATGCTGTGATCTCTTCACCATTCATTTCTCAGCTCGCACACTCCTCAACCATTCTGATCTTCCTCCTCCAGCCACATTTTATGTTGTAGACATCTGCTTAAAATGCTGAGCTCACAATCGTACTCTGCAAGAATTCATCATGGAACTATTATACATCTAGTAGCAGACTAGCAGCTGTGCCTCAATTTACTCTCAGGTTGTCCTCTATAAATCAATTAATTAATATTAACTGACACTTAGAAATGTAGAGTGCGTGTTTTTATAAGAGAAAACTGTAGGTTTCTAAATTTTATGTGTCCATTTAAACATTTATCCATTCTACAAATATTTCAAGAGTGCTAGTTGCTTGTATTTTTTAGTAAATAAAGCAGATATGAATGGAGCCTTCTTAGAGCTTACAATTTAGTGGGATGGATAAAAATTAAGTAATTAAATAAATCTATAATTATAAATATGGTGGAATAAAGTGGGTGCAGAGATATGGGTTATTGGTTTGGGGTGAAAAGGACCTTCTAAGATAGGGTGTTTGGAGAAGACCTGTCCAAAAGGCTGAGATCACAGCCCAGAGGCCTCTGAAAGCTATGTGAGAGAATTTGCATTTCTTTGGGGCCTGATGTAGTCCATGACCATCATTTGTGCTATGGATAGCTTGATCCTCAGAGGACCCTCAGAGTCTGCTTTCTAGAATAAGGATTAGAAGATTATAAACATGTGAAAAAATTCCCTTCCCTACCTCCTTTTCCCTCTCAACCTACCACCTCCCCAGTGTACATTTTGATAAGTTCATTGTGGTTCCCTTTGCCTGCACAATGGCCTCTCAGCTACCTACAGGTAACCGGAATGATCTTAGGAATTCCATAGAACCCTGTACCCAGAAGAAAAAAATGTGAAGCACATGCAAATAATCATTTTCTAGAGCCATGATTATCATTACTGGAGTAGGGGAAATTTTGACTTTGAAGATAAATATCTTGCAACTTTCCTAGAGTCTCTCTGAATAAAATATACTTGGCAGAGTATGAGAAATTCTCTGAGCTTTAGCTCAGCAATTATGACAAATACTTTTGATTATTTAAATATGTTCTAGTCTACCTCCAAAGGGGAAGACAAATTAAGCATTGTGGCAGCGGCCTCTGGAGTTTGGATGTCATCAGAGAACCAAACTGAAAGAAAAAACATCTTTTAATTTTTTTAAAGTAATGGGATTTACAAATATATATTATCTACAATCCCTGTTGTTTCAGAAAAAAAGCATTAAAAAGAAATCGAATACGACAGAATAAATGATAAGTAAATAACTAAATGTATTGTACCAAATTATCCTTATTTTTTTCACATTTTACTCTTCAAACAGCACTGTGTTACAAATTCTTTACTGTGGATCTAAAACATTTCTCTAAATCATAAATTCCTTGATAAGTGTGTGCTGTGGTTTGAAGATATCTCCCAAAAAGCATGTGTCGGAAACTGAATTCCCAGTGCAACAATGTTGGGAGGTGAGGACTAAAAGAAGTGATTAGGCCATGAGGGCATGAATCGATTAATGCTGTTAATGAGGTCTTGCTGATAAAATGATGAGTTGTGTCCCCTTCTCTTGCTTTCTTTTAAATGCTCTTGACCTCTCTTGCCTCTCTGCCCTTGGGTAACACAGAAAGAAGGCTCTCACAAAATACTGACTGCTCAGTCTTGGACTTCCCAGCCTCCAGAACCGTGAGCCGATGCATTCCTGTTTATTATAAATTACCCAGTCTCTGGTATTCTGTTATAGCAGCAAACAGTGGACTAAGACACTGTGTAAACCACAAAAGTTATTTATAGGCAGCCACTTTCCAAAAAACCTTTTATTTAAAAAACCTACCTGAAAATTATTTTATTACTTAATAAGATATTCTAAGGGAAATTTCCACCTATAGTTTTCAAGACAATCTGTTTATTTTGCCTCATTGGCTTTAACAATCATTCCTCTCTTATTCCTCCACATGTTTTGGAAACTATTGTTGGCATTATCCTTGCAGTAAAAATCTCTAGATCATCACAAGTTATATAAAATCTCAGCTACATAAGGGGACCAAATATGTTTTGGATTTGAGAAACTATGTCCTGCATGTTGGACTAATTACTAAGAAATCATCAAGTCAAAATAGCCTTGTGCAAAGACCTAGATTGAAGTTTAGTTTCACACTATTTGTAACAGAACACTGATGTACTGTTTGTTCATGCCTGTTCTCACTCATCTGGTTCCAGAGAATGTTTATTACATTTTTGCTCTCTGATTGAACGTATGAATTGTCCTCCCCAACCCCTTCCCCGTTGTTTCTATCTTCACTCTCTGGAGTAATAATGTTTCTTCTAAAGGAAAACCCAAGGAGAACTTCAACATAAGCTTCCTTCACCTTTTTCTTTTCTTCAGAATGTATTGATGTTTTCGCCATTAAGCAATATTATTAATTTTTTTCTACAAATTAACTAAATGCATTATATTATTTGGTGACAATTCTAAGCAACTTTTATTCACATTGTAGATTAATGAATAGAATGACCAAGCCCCGGCAGTGGAAATCCATGAAAAAATGGAAATTGATTGCTTTTGCAAGTATCACATTTTACAAGTATATAGAATTCTAATGGAGAGCATTCAACTAAGAGTTTCTTTTATGATTTCTTTTGAACTTTTCATTTGAGACGCACGAGTAAATCAAGTGGCCCTAGTGTATGTTATTAATACAATCACTTAATACCTATGTTTCCCACTAAACTGTAAGCAACATAAATGCAAGGACTATGTTCCTTTTTGTTGTTGTTGCTTACCATGTATTTCTTAAAATGAAATTCTCCTGAAAAAAATGTTTTTAATATCCTAATAGCAAAGCAATAGATGTTTAATCTAAAAAGGCCAGCAGTTGACATTTGAACCACAAGTACCTGGAAACAGACTATTCTCCTGTATGAGTATCCACCCAAGGCTAACAAGGCTGAATTAGTCAATTTAGTCATATGACTCATGTCTTTAAAAGAAAGAAAAATATAAGTGAAGTGGTATCATTTCAGGAAAATGGTACAATTTTTAGCTTTTTAAGGATAAAGTATGATGGATAGAATCACCCAGGGATCTCTTAAAGATCCCAAAGCCCATGCCATACTCCAGACCAACTAAACCAGAATCAGGGGTATGGGATGCATGGTGTGATCCCAACATGCAGACAAGTCTGGGGACCACTGAGTAAGAGCAAATACCTGGTTTGTCAAAGATTAGATGGCTATATGTGGACGGTTTTATATCTGGGTTCTCATTTCTGTTCCACTGGTCAATGGCTCTGTTTTTGTGCCAGTACCAAGCTGATTTTAATATTACAGCTTTGTAATAGAGTTTGAAGTCTGGTAGGTTGATGCCTCCTATTTTATTTTTATTAAATGTTGGCGTGGATGCGGAGAGGTAGGAACACTCATACACTGCTGGTGGGACTGCAAATTAGTGCAACCTCTGTGGAAAGCAATATGGAGATACCTCAATGAGATACAAGCAGAACTACCATTTGACCCAGCAATCCCGTTACTGGGCATCTACCCAAAAGAGCAAAAGTCGCTCTATGAAAAAGACACCTGCACTCGAATGTTCATAGCAGCACAATTCACAATTGCAAAGATGTGGAAACAAC
>CAUYSK010023418.1:0-15192 GCA_963575035.1 Avahi laniger | reverse complement strand
TACATAATGTAGAAGGCACAGTCCCTACAGACTCTGCTCTCAGTCCAATGGGGGGACAGTCGCAGCAACATAACCAGAGCCCTGTAACAAGCACAGTCTGAGAGCCAAGCCCTGAGCAATGTGAGCGTCCGAGGAGGGACCTGGCCCAGCAAGGGCCGGTGTTGAGGAAGTCAGCTTGCAACAGGAAAACACCAAGATTGGATTTAACGGATAAAGGTGTTGGAAGGTGTTCCAGGCGAGGGAAGAGTATGTGCCCAGACCTCTACTGTTCCAGGTGTCGGGCTATAGATGGGGAGGTGAAGGTCTGAGCTATGAGTTGGGGAGGGGGGCGGGTGGGGTTTGATCACGGAGGGTATGGACTGGAGCTGCAGCTCTGGGAGTCTGCAGCCAGGGTCTGCAAATGCTGCTGCCCTGGGCTGCCCCCAGCCTCCTCAACTCCACCCTCTGAGGCCTTGCCAGAACTCCTCCGCCTCCCAGCAGACCTTCAAACACTAGAAGCCCTAGGCTCCCACGGGGCCATCAAGGCTGTCCCTGGAGACAGGCCTGCATGGGACTGAGGACCGCGCCAGGACACAGGCTGGGTCGGGTGCACCCAGCCACCCCAGTAGCTTACCCGGGACCTTCGGGCCCAGAGAGCTGCTGCTAGAGGGAGGAGGGGACTCAGCCCCTGATTGGCGGGTTCTGATGGACAGTTATGGGGATGGCCTGAAGTCTCGGGGTGAGGGCAGGCCAGGTTGGGGGGCCAGTGTCCCTGGTGGCCTGGGCACCGTGGGCGGGTGCTCATGAGGGGAGGCCCAAGGCTCCCTGGGTCAGTCTATCTTCAGTTTCCTGCCTGAGCACTTCGAAGCGCCTCAGCCAGGGTTTTCCCGCTGTGCCGAGGTGCCGTCCTGCAGGGCTGCTGCGAGGCGTGATTTTCCAAGCCCTCAGCCAAGCACTGCCCTGCACTAGGTGCTTTACATACAGTCCCCACAACAGCCCTGGAGCAACTGTTACTATCGTCACCCCCATCTTACAGACGAGGAAACGGGGCTCAGAGAGGTGACAACCCCTGGGAAGTGGGGAGCTGTGACGAACCTGTGCAGTGAGCTCCTTTCCTCAGTCACCCTCCCTCGGTTTGAGCAGTGCCCGTGCGGTTCCTGGTGTGGCGGAGACACTCCACGTGTGGTGACGGCGCTGTCTAGCCACATACCTGGCTTGCTTTCTTACATGCCTTTGGCTGGGTCCCAGGGAATGCAACAAACCTTCATTTGTACAAGCAACTGAGAGTTTAATTTTGTCTTCGGTTTTAAATCTGAAGAACCCTGCCTCATTTGTGGCAAGCCCTCTTTACATGTTAAGTGTTTCATTTATAAGCCAAGAACTTTGGATTGCTAAATCCAGGCTTGGCCGCTAGAGCCCACATCACAACCGGTAAGCCCGCTCTCCTCTGTGCAGCGCGACCGTGCCCTTATCCGACGGCACCACCTAGCGGCCACATCTCGCCTGTGCAAGCCGAATACGTCCTGAAAGACAACTTCTCCGTCTTCTGCAACACTGGCTATGAGCTTCTGCAAGTGAGTTAATAAACACGATCACAGTCACTTTGAAATGCATACATATTTATGTCAGCAGATACAAGAAAGGAAAATGGGAAAATAGCCGTGTGTCAGCATGGTGGTTTCTTTTTTTTTTGAGACAGTCTCACTCTGTTGCCCAGGGTAGAGTGCCGTGGCATCAGCCTAGTTCACAGCAACCTCAAACTCCAGACCTCAAACGATCCTCCTGCCTCAGCCTCCCAGAGTGCTAAGATTACAGGTGTGAGCCACCACGCCTGGCCACAGCATGGTGGTTTCTTTTGCCTATGCTTAAACGATAAAAATCAAAGAAATAAGTTTGTGGAGGACAAGAGGAATGGCTATACAGAATTTTATTCTTGAGTATCTTCTTTTTTATCTGTTTATTTTTTTTACGGACCACTGTAACGAGGTCTTGCAGTAGGGAAGTGATAGCGGACTCAACTCCTCTGCCTTTTTTTTTAAAGCCACTTTGGAAAGCTGGTGATCAAAATGGCAACTTTTCTGTTTGTTCACACATGAAAGCAACTCTTTGCAAAGCAGCTGAAACAGCAGAAAGATGAGTTTGCCATTCCTCTCGCACGTGCTCTGCGATAGCCCCTTGTACTAAATTAAGATCCTCCCCCTGCTCAAATGACCTCTCCGTGAAACAACTCCTGAGCCCAGAAAATTAGACAGCCCTTGGAAAGAGTATATTCTGCAAAGTTATAAATAGTGATCACTGTTAAGGGAGGAGGAGTATAATTTTAAAAAATGCTTAGCATGTTGCTTTAGGGGCACAGGTAAGAGATTAACACGTCCTCTTTATGTTCTTCAAAATTGTCACTGAATCCCTGTGGTAAAGACTAATAACACTGAAATGATAGCTGGCTATGCAATCTGCAGTCCTGTGGAGGGTCAACCCCCCCCCCCCAAAAAAAGTGAGACACTTTACTTTTCCCATCTTGCAAACTTCCTGGGCAGGCTCTTTTCCCCAGCTCCTTGGACTGCAAACTTGCTCAGTTTCTGATTTAAAAAAAAAAAAAGCAAACGAAATCCTGGCATCCTTTGAAGCATTAAAGCTTCTGCCAAAGCCATCTTCTTTCCTTTTAACGTTTGATTTTAGAAAAACATTATTTCAGCAAGTCAAAAGCATTTCCCTGTAAATGATGCTGGCAGTGAAAGCTGATGGAGAACACACAGGCAAAGCTCAGAAAGTGGGTTTTTTGGTAGCCTTTCTCTGGCCAATGGCCACACTCGATCCACGTCTGATCACACCCACTGTCCCCAAACTTTTGACACAACCCTCTGGCACTTTATGTAAGGAAATGGTGGAATGCCAGCAGGGACTTTGAGATCTGATGTGTTCTTGGATTACAGTGAAAAGCAAAAACATATTACAAATTCCTGCAGAGATCAACATTTGATTCATAAAATGCCAATACGTGTTGAAAGATGAGATACGTAACATTGGCGGAGTAAGTGAGCAGAGCTGTTGGCAGCAGACGCGCACCCCCGCCCCGGCACCCGGGCAAGCGTCCCGCACGTCGCACCCACGCGCACACCGATGCCGGTCGCGTGACCGCCGGCTCAGGAGCAGGTGTGAAACACGAGTAGGAGCGACTGGGAAGCACAGCTTCGGGGAGTAACTGTATGATGTAAACAAGGAAATTAATATTTTAATTCTTCTTTAGGGTCATCTGCCCCTGAATTCGTTCACTGCAGTCTGTCAGAAAGATGGGTCGTGGGACCGGCCGATGCCCGAGTGCAGCAGTACGGCCACGCGGTGACGCCAGCTCCAGCTTGCCGCCCTGCCTCTGCAGCTACTGTCGCCGCTGCCCTGCTTCCGGGCTGGGGGTGGAGGCTCATTCCATTTATCAGGGCTGAGTCCCGGTTTGCGTCTCCCCCCCTCTCAGTGCACTCGGGGAGCTCAAACAGGACAGAGCTACTAGGGAAAGTATTTGCTTTAGGAAAGTGTGTTCTTTGAAGGTATTTTTCTAAGCATAAAAGTAACAATACTCACCACAGAAGACGGGAAGTGCAGAAAATGACTAAGATTTTAGTGCCCATAGTACCACCTCATGAGAGTACGAGCACTGTGACTATTTTGGTGTGAACACGCATACGTATTTTTGTGTGATACACACACGTACCCCTAACTGGGGTAATGGTGTACGTTACCATTTTATTAACTAAAAATCATGTATCTTATTTTTAGTGTTTTCCCAGTTATGAAAGTATGTACATGTTACTTGGAAAAGAATAGAAATTTACAAAAAAATACACGGACAGTGAGCACCTCTTTTGCCCAATCTCCCCAAACCACCGCTAGGAGTCGGGGGGTCTATTCCTTCCCATTATCTCCTATGCTATATGTATGAACACATATTTCATTATTATTTACTTTTTAACCAAAATGGGATATTAAACCTGACTGCAATTTGCTTTGTCCCCATATTCTTGAGATCTTTCCACATCAATCTAAATACATTTTTTTTTTTTTTGAGACAGAGTTGTTGCCCAAGCTGGAGTGCTGTGGCGTTATCATAGCTCACTGTGTCACTGCAGCCTGGAATTCCTGGGTCAAGCGATCCTCCCGCCTCAGCCTCCAGAGTAGCTGGGACTACAGGTGTGGGCTACCACACCCAGTTAACTCTTATATTTTGTAGAGAGCTGGGGTGGGGGTCTTGCTATGTTGCCCAGGCTGGTCTGGAACTCCTGGCCTCAAGCAATCCTCCCACCTGAGCCGCCTGAAGTGCTGGGATTACAGGTGTGAGCCACTCATTCTTTTTCTGGCTGCACAGTATCCCTCCACTTGTATGCCCATTTTATCTAAAGCAGTGAACATGAACCGGCACTAACCAGTGTTGGGAGTCAGAGGTCTGGGTTTGAGCCCTGATTTTGCCTGATTCTGCTGCTTTTTGCTGCGTGATTGTGGGCTGATCACTCCCCCTCCTGTCTTCTCACTTACAGATGACAAGATGGCCACATCAAAGCTGCTGTGAAAATTACAGATAGCAACAGGCAAAGCATTCACTAGGCTTAGACTGAGGCACACAGCTATTAAGTTGCTGTTTGCAGACTGGAAGTCTAGGATCAAGGCGTCAGCAGAGTTGGTTTCTCCTCGGCTTGCAGAGCCTGCCTTTTCGGTGTCCTCGCGGGGCCTTTCCTCTGTGCCTGTGCACTCCCAGTGTCTCCTTCTCTTAAGGACACCAGTCCCATTGAATTAGGGCCCTACCAAAAAAGAAGTTAAAATATTTAAAAAAATAAGTTGCTGTGTAATCTTTTAATATCCACAGTGGAAATACACCAACGATTTTTGGTTGCTACTGTATAGAGAACTTTTAGATTGAAATTGCTTTGTCTTTTGTCTCACAAATTGGTTAGTTCACATTAGTCACGTCCTGTGATTTTTTAATCTTTTTTCCCCCTCCTCCGACCAACTGCGATTTCTAATCCAAACTCGAGGCACGAATGATGAAACTCAAGTTTTGTGTTTTTTTAACCAGCCCTTCCAGGTCTTCTAAAAAGCTCAACTTATGAAAAGGATGAGAACAAGTTGAGTCCTTCAGTCTGCTTGTCTTTGTCTACCTTTCCAAGCTTCCCAATTGGGTACTATTTTACCTTGAACCAGACTGTGCCACGTATCTTGCTGTTCTGCTCATCTTTTTCACATTTGCAGCGAGGGCCCTAAGAACTCCCAGTGGTTTCAGATCACACCCCTCCTTCCCCCAGGGTCGACTCCCCTCGGTCCAGCTATTTAGTTAGTAACGGGGATGAGGGTGAGCTTTAAAATCACACTGCAGGGATTCTCTCCATTTCTAGAGATGAAATGGACGGTGTCCACTGCGCAGAGGAAAATGAATGTGGTTTCAAGCTTTAGTACCGCACGGCACCACCACCTGTCTACGTTAGTTGCTTACGTCTCCAGACGGGTTCACGTTAGCACTGAAATTACAAGCGGACTCCTCCCTCCCCCATTTCTTTATTAGTTGTTGACTGTGGCCCGCCTGATGATCTGCCCAGTGGCCGAGTGGAACACGTCACAGGTCCTGAAGTGACCACGTACAAAGCTGTGATTCAGTACAGCTGTCAAGAGACCTTCTACTCAATGAAGACGGGTGACGGTGAGCGCATTTTTCAAAACTGGGGGTAGGTGACATTTGGAACTTGAGCCCTCATGGTCTGAAAATAAACTTTAAGCAACATTTTTGGCTAAGGCTAGACAAAAGATTAAAAGGCACTTCTCCCACCTGCTAAGTGAAATATTATAGCTAAGGTGACTTTAAAGTCAATTTGCAAGAATGTGAAAACAGATCTTATCTAGTAAATGACTACAAACACACAATGTATTCCAAACGGTTTAATTTAACAAGTCAAAACCTTATCATTAAGCACTTGAGATCTTGATACATATTCAGGTTACACATCTAAAAGGTTTCCACTTTGCAAGCAAACATGGTAATGCAGAGCCCTCCTATTTATGAAATCATGTAAAATGGTTACTCAGACACCTCTATTTCCCGCTGATGCTCAAGAATCGACATTTTTCAAGAGAGTATTCGAGCAAATGGCAACCATCTTACACATGCAGTTAAACATTTTTGCTTTTCCAATGATTTGCAGGTGAATATGTGTGTGAGGCTGATGGATTCTGGACGAGCTCCAAAGGAGAAAAATCGCTCCCCGTCTGCGAGCCTGGTAATGGACACATTTATACAACAGATTCCTAATTGACGGAAAGTAGAACTGGGTGGGAGACAGTGCGTAGCTTTGGCTGTGGCAGGCAGAAATGTACTTCAGCACCTGGCTGCTAGGCTAAGTTATTATTTCCAAACAGTATGTTCTCATTACCCCCTTTCCATATGGAGAGGTTGTTAGGTGCTGACTGCATCAGTCATTTGATTATTTTTGACCTTATAACTAGGCAAGCATAAAAAATTAAATGATTTTTTAAATTATCTTGAACAATTTATACATTTATAAACATGAGTTCTTCTGTTGAGTTACTTTTCTTCTCCGTAAAAATGCTATTAAAACCCAAAGTTAATAACTTCATTATTTCCCTAAGCAATTGTTTTCAATGACATCTAGTTTTTAAACATTAATGCAATTTGCCCTTTAATAGTACTTAAAAAAAAATTTTTTTTTTAACCAGAATTGGCTCCAAAGATAATAGTTGAATAGAGTGATTAAAAAAAGTCAGAAAGGTAATAATATATTCATTACCCCAATGTTATTTGGCCTAAATTAGTTTTTTTAAAACCTATACTTGGCTGACATAATATTTGTAAGTTTTAATATAAGTACACTGCCACAAAAGGAAACATATACGCTACATTAATGAGCTTATTTAGTCTGCAATAAAGACAATAAAATTTAGTGTTTGGAAGAATCAACTAGACCAAAAATAATTTCTGAACCTGAAGGGTCCTGGCCACCACTGCAACATTCTAATTTTTAAAACATTTACATGTTCAAAGATAAAAATAATTTTGCAAATCCTCAAACTGACCTTAGTTCCTCCTTTCCCAGATTTATAGTAAATACCCCATTTTACAAAGAGGAAAACACAGCAACAAAAAGATTGTCCTTCCATTTTCTACACACATCCTCCACTGCATCAGCTCAGATAATTCCTATCCTATTAATTTCCCCAATCTTATAGATTAACTTCTTTTAGCAAAACAAAATCATTTCTAAAAGTTAATTTCACTCATCTCGTTTACTAAGGAGCTAAGAAATACCTAAAGGTTTCTATCAGGTCTTTGAACTATGCTATTTCAAAACAGCTTCACTTGCCTGTATAGGTGGACACTCACCAACTCACGTAATAAAACTTTTGGCTGACACTAAGTATACACAACTCCAAAATGGTAATAATTTAAGAAAAATATCACTGAGTTTCTATAAAGGCTGTGTATCTGCTTCTCTCCTCAGTCTGTGGACTATCAACGCGTACTACAGGAGGGCGTATATATGGAGGGCAAAAAGCAAAGCTTGGTGATTTTCCTTGGCAAGTCCTGTTATTAGGAGACACTACAGCAGCAGGTGCACTGATACACGACAGCTGGATCCTCACCGCTGCTCATGCCGTGTACAAGCATAAAGACGACGCATCTTCCCTGGACATCCGGCTGGGTGCCCTGAAGAGACTATCACCTCATTATACACAAGCCTGGGCTGAGGCTGTTTTTATACATGAAGGTTACACTCATGATGCTGGGTTCGACAACGACATAGCACTGATTAAATTGAAGAACAAAGTTGTAATCAATAGCAACATCACGCCTATTTGTCTGCCACAAAAAGAAGCTGAATCCTTTATGGGGACAAATGACATTGGAACCACATCTGGATGGGGATTAACCCAAAGGGGTTATCTTGCCAGAAGTCTAATGTTTGTCGACATACCAATCGTTGACCATCAAAAATGCACTGCTGCATATGAAAAGCAGCCCTATCCAGGCGGAAGGGTGACTGAGAACATGCTCTGTGCTGGCTTGGAAAGCGGGGGCAAGGATAGCTGCAGAGGTGACAGTGGAGGGGCGTTAGTGTTTCTGGATAATGGGACACAGAGGTGGTTCGTGGGAGGAATAGTGTCCTGGGGTTCCGTGAACTGTGGGGAGGCAGAGCAGTACGGGGTCTACACCAAAGTCAGTAACTATATTCCCTGGATCAAGAACACGATGAGTAAGTTTTGATTTGCATGTCTTCAATCGGGAACTGATTGCTTATTTTTAGAAATACTTATACAAGACCTTAGCAGCAATGTGGCCTGAAAAGCATCAACATGGCAGTCGTTCTTCCACCCCCAAAACAAAGCCAAACTCCAGGTGAGACTGCTGTTACTTTTCTGCTTGCCAGTTTAATTCCATCCTGACTCCACTTCAAGGCGACACAAACCACTGTAGTGACATTCATCTTTGCCAAACCAATATGAACTCACTGCTTAAATTACATTTACTAACTCAGAAAGACCAGCATCTTTTCATACTGGCTGTCTGCACTTCTATAAATTGCCTGTCCAGGCTCTTTGACTGTTTTTTAAACTTGTTTTTATGTCTTTGATCTCCAAGACTGCTTTATATATTACAGCAGTATTGTTTAAGGAATAAGCCTGAATCCTTTTTTTGGGTAAATCAGAAACACTGATACTGTAGCCCAGATACTGACTGATTTGTATGTTAAAAACCAATGCCACAAAATGGTGGAATATAATTTTTCACTTATCAAATTGTCAGACAAAAGGAACACGGAGCAGTAGCACTATTTCACATTGTCAACGACAATATAAACTTTCTAAGTTTAGGACAACGTGGCCATACATTTCAGGCGAGACTGGGTGCGTTCAGGGTAGCATGGCCGTAGACCGACACGACGCACCAACAGCCTTAACAGCATGCATATTCCCTGACCTAGCAGTTCCACTGCTACGAATTTAATTTAGCTGCAAGGATGTTCTCAGCAACTGGAAATAACCTAAATAATGTTCAAATTCATAAGACTGAATTCAAAGGTGGCTTTGCCACAAGATGAAAAACACTGAAATAGTGGTGATATTATAGATAAATTCTGTAATGTCTTTTTCTTCTAACAACGAATATGAAATACTTGGGCACAGTTAAGCCAAACAACGGAACACAGATCATACAAGAGCTGAATAAAGCACAGAACTCTAATACAGTTAAGAGCTACTCAACAACAAAAAGTTATTCTAATAACATGTATCTTCTGAATTACTGAGTAGTTAACTTCCTGCTTTTTCCTACTAAGGACAAAATGTTGATTTAACCTTAAAAATCTCATTTTAGTTGGCTATTCTTCCCTAAAAAGTTTTAACAGCTAACATGTAGCAAGTTTTCAGTCTAGCTGGACAGTCACCCTTGCATATAAGTTGACTATGAGTTTGGCCATATTTCCCTTGTGCATATGAAGTGCAACTTCTTGAGACTCAAATTTTAAAGGTAAATTTCCAGCATCTTTGTCACATATAAAAAAGAAATGTTTTTCCAGTAAGACTCCAGACACTAAACTGTGGTAAGCAACAAAAAATTTTTATTCAATTGGTTCAAAAAATTTTTTTAGAATGAATGCATTTAGATGACCAAATAGACTTTTAAAAACAAATCTTGCCAAATAGTTTAAGTACTTCTAAACTTCAATTTTTTTTAGGGTAGAAATAAATACCCATAGCTATGTAATACCATAAACATGTTAATAAAAGGCTACTCAACAGTGAAAGCCTTCTATGGCCAGTAACTAGATTTACACAAGTGTAAATAAGGGATTAAAACCATGCCATTGACAAGTGAACTTACCCCTGGGCTCCTTGAAGGCTTGTCAGTTTAGTCTTTGGAGGTCCCCGAATACCATTTTAAGTGTTACCATGTTACTGCTGCTGAGTAACAGTGCAAGTGCTAAAATGCAAAATTCAGATGGTACAGGGTTTGGAAATCATGCAGATTTAGATGCAGAAAAAAAAAAATTTAAAACAACTCAAGATCCTTTTACAGAGGAAACTCATTAACGAAACAATGTGGCGATCACAAGTCTAAAGGATGACTTCATTTATAAATGTTTAGAACACGTAACTTGCAAAATGACAAACCTATTTATCATAACCTAATTAGGTAAGGGCATTAGGTAAACTACCAACACAAAAACTCACATTCTTCCAGTTAGAAAATAAGCTCAACTCTCACAGAATTAGTAGTTACATAAAAAGTACAATAAGAATATATTATTGCTTTTACACACTTAACAATGCATGGTGAGAGTCTGAGTTCGTAAGTGATTTTATTCAATACTACATTCCTCCACCTTTGGAGGACAAAGCCCATTTCACTTAACACTTCCACAGACAACCCACCCTACTAGTTCTTAAAGCTATCAGGCTTCTTAATGGATTTTAGGCACAAGATAATTTGTGGTTTCTTCTACTTTATCCCTATTGCAATTAATTCCACTTTTCAAATCCCAAACTAGAAAGGTGCTGATAATTCCCTTTTCGTTGACATGCTTTGCTACAAAGCATTTGAAAATAATCAATATTGTTTTGCCCACTCCCCCAAATAAGAATATTTTTAGAAGGCATGATTTCCCAATGGAGATTTTATACAGGCCATGTAAATAGAACATCACCCAAATGCACAGAGGCACTAAGAAAAAGCTGGAGGGTACTGCTTACCATTTTAGGTGCGGTCACCCAGACTTATTAAAAACTAGATTTAAAAAGAAAAAAAAACTTTTCACTTTGGACAATGCAAGAACAAATAGCAATTAAGTCTGGGTATCAGGTGTCAATGCATGACAGGTGATGAATCCATTTGACTTGAGACAACTTTTCAAATAAGTTTATTTGAAGCAAAATAAACTACTGCCAAGAAACTTTATGAAAGTTCCATCTCAAAAGGGTCAAAAAAGGGGAATTAACTGCTATGAATTCTTTGCATTCAGGGCTGCAAAACAAAGACACATATTATTTAAATCAGTTTTATTTAAGAATTTCCAACATTGACAACTCTTATAAAAAGCATCCAAGCACAGGACACAGAACTGCAGCAAACAGCATTCTTATGGGTAGCTAACAGACATTAGAACTTCCACCCTTCTTTGAGACACCTGAGCTCACTGGTGGACTCTGCTTCCCAGTACTCCTGCAAAGCACACCACAAGCTCAGTCCATGTTCTCAACCCACCAGCTTCAGTTCACATTACCACACTTACAGATCAGTAACAGAAGAGAACACACACCATACAGCATTCACAGCAGTTGACAAAGGGGTAGGGGAAATACAAGTATCGTTTCACTTAACACATTCAGCTATTATGGGTCATCTAAGAACAAAACTCACTTAAAGTCTTCCAACAGATGTGGATGTCCTTTGAATGCAAAAAACATTCGTACGTTATTTGCTATCATTGCTCTCTGCACACGCTCACCAAAGCCACAGGATCGAGAGACACATCTCGCCAAGTTAAAAAATATCCCTTATGCACCACCAAGGCTCTGCACGCGCTCTCTCCTTTTCTCGCTCATACTAGCCTTTCATGCCTCGGCACCACCATCAATCCCACACAAGGTTTCAAAAGTTCAAACAGCCTTCTGGTTCCATATCACAGCCTTGCGTTCACAGCGTTGATACGACTCCATGAAATAAAGAGTAGCGGATAAAAATGGGACACCCACCGTCAAAGACGTAGCCTGTGATGCGTGATGACGAGTTCTTGAATGAGAAAGCATGTAGACAGAAGTATTCCTATGGCAGAATATTTACAGCACTACTTTCAATGAAGTGCTTCTTCCATAAGCATTTGAAATGAGATGAACTGCAGAGATTAAATGAAGGCTTCATATTGTACTTTTGTATATGAGGGGAGACAAGTGTTAAAAAAACAAAAACAAAAGAACCAAACACTGTGACACCATGATCTCCCAAAAGGAGATTTTCTTAAGGAAAAAATCCATATGGTGGGGTTCAAATTAAAACAAGGAGAAAAGAATGTAGTTCTAATCAATGGTTTCCATTTTGAACATGCAAAGAATTCACTTGACAAGTCCAGGGATAAATTATTACAGGAGAAACCGTTTGATATCAATTGTAGTGTTGTTGGTTTACCAATCAGGCAAACAGCAGTTCACTTCCAACCACTCAATATTTCAACCCTTCATATAACAAAACTTATAAAATTCCTTTAGCTCTTCCTCTTTTTCTAAAGAAAAATGTCAAAAATACTGCTGAATATACTCCACACCGAACAAACCAATTTTGAAAATTCTTAGTACATACGTATTTTACAATATACTTACCATGAGTTTAGAAAAATTTGAATTCCCACCATTCTGTATCAAGCAGCCACAACCCAGTCTACATTCCCCAGCCAGAAGATTTGGAATCCATGCTTGAGCCAAAGCCTCCGTTAAAACCACTGCCTGACCCCGCATTTGATGCTGATCCCCAACCGATCGCTGCACCAGAATTAGAACCACTATAAGAGTTGTTTCCAGAGCCAAAGGCCTGATTTGGCTCTCTCTGCATGTTGCCTTGGCTTTGGTTATTACCTGATGGGCCCGACTGGTTCTGCTGACTGGCTAACATGCCCATCATACCCCAACTGCTCTGCAGCGCTGCCTGGGCTGCGGCCATCATTGCTGGATTAATGCTGAAAGCACCAAAGTTCATCCCGCCACCCATATTACTACCTTGATTGTTTCCCAAGCCAGCTCCACCCCCTCTACTATTACCAAATCCACCCTGATTCCCAAAGCCACCTGGAGTACCACCAAATCTTCCACTTCTTTCTAACTGTCTATTGCTATTGTGCTTAGGTTCCGCATTGGATATATGGACGCTGATTCCTTTAATGATCAAGTCCTCTCCACAAAGAGACTGGGCAACCTGTAAGAAATAACGGATGTAAACAAAGGAGATTAAACCATTGACTCATACATCAAAGTAGCAACAAAACCTAGATTTCAAGCATAATGTATCTGAGCTGTAGAAAGCATAAGCCTGAACGCTCTCATTTCATTTAAACCCCCAATAAAGCCTTTTAGCTTTAGTAATGGCAGCAGTGATATCTCAGCTTATTTTCAAAAGATATGTAACATTCCCAGATGCCACATACTGAAAAATATCTAAAAGTAAATATACTTTTAGACATTTTAGATATATCACAAATATCTAGGCCCATATACCGCCAACCTCACAAGGTCAGAAAGCTCAGCTAAGATGACAATGAGCTGGTTGAGAAGTGTTCAAAAGAAATTACCTAATTAGCTAGGACAGAGTATTAAGGAGAAAAATACCTGATCATCAGCAAATGTAACAAAGGCAAAAGCCCTGAACGGTTTGGGAATGAAGACATCTACCACTTCTCCGTACTGACAAAAGAACTGCCGCAGCTCGTCAGCAGTCATGTCCTCGGTACAACGCCCAACAAACACCTTCCTGCTTCTCAAAGGCTCATCTAGGCTTTGCTGGTCAAATCAAACGTAAGAAAACACATCAGAAATATTTTATGAGCAATGAAAAGAGCATTATGGTAGGATGTAACAAAATCTTTCTGCCTTGTATAGCAGGTGAATCATTAAAACGTAGGCACATCCTTAAGTTTTGCATCAGCACTTCTTTCATGCCTTCTGTACCACAGTTTTAAAAAAGCAACGAAAAGCTCTATGGTACAGCCTGTTGCTCCTGGGCTACAAACCTGCACAGCATGTTCCCGTACTGAATACTGCAGGCAACTGCAACACAATGGTAAGTATTTGTGTATCGAAACATATCTAAACATAGAAAAGGCATGTAAAAATATGGCATCACAATCTTATTAATCCTATGGGACTACCGTGGCATTACGTAGCTCAGTTTTGACCGAGATGTCACTATGTATTGCAAGAATATATTTGGATTTAAGAAAGTCAATGACTAAGAAATGTCCTGGCAAAAATGACGATGTTCTAAATAAGCAAGTCTTTTTGCTTGCTTGGAACAAGTTAGGTCTTTATAACAAGACTGATGTATTCTGATCATCTTTATAGTTTCACATATAACTATGTTAAGAAACCGTTAACTTGACAGAAATAACAAGAGAAAAGGAAGAGTAAAGGGAACAAGGATTTCGTTTGGAGGGTTAATAAGCTAAATATTTCAAACGAACATAAGGTATTAAGGTCTTAAGACTTCAACAAGGCAAAAAGATTTCAAGAACACATCCCGCCACTACCTTTTCCAAGTGTATTTAACATGATTTTGCAGTTTTATTTATTAATTATAACCATGTACAGAGCTAACTTTACAGTGGTTTTAAAGGAAGTTTGTCAGCAAAAATTTCCGAAGCATACAGGAGCAAAGAGCGAAGTACCTTAGAATTAGGAAGTTTACAGTCACACCATCGTCCATCTATCATATGTCGCTGTGACATTACTTTCACCTGGGTTTCATATTCCGTAAAACGAACAAAGCCAAACCCTTTTGAATGACCAGTTTTAATATCTTTTTTGACCTAGAAAAGATGATAAATTTATTCTAAAACTACACATACACCCCCAAATCTGAGTTTCTTTTTCCTCTTCTTTTTTTCGAGACAGGGTCTCACTCTGTCACCCAGGCTGGAGTGCACTGCCATAACAGCAGCTCACTGTAGCCTCAAACTCCTGGGCTCCGAATAAGTAGCTGGGACTATAAGCAAACTCCATTAAGCCCGGCTAGAGACAGGGTCTGACTCACTCTGTTGCCAGGGTGGAGTACAGTGGCATCGTTATAGCTCACAGCAACCTTAAACTCCTGGGCTCAAGTGATCCTCCTGCCTCAGCCTCCCGAGCAGCTGGGACTACAGGTGTGCATCATTGTGCCCAGTTTTTTTTTTGTGGAGACAGGATCTAACCATGTTGAACAGGCTTACAAGTCCTGGCGCAGAGGTTTTTTTTTTTTTTTGAGACAGAGTCTCTGTTGCCTGGGCTAGAGTGCCGTAGCGTCAGCCTAGCTCACGGCAACCTCAAACTCCTGGGCTCAATTGATCCTCCTGCCTCAGCCTCCCGGGTAGCTGGGACTACAGGCATGCGCCACCATGCCCAGTTAATTTTCTCTATTTTTAGTTGTTTGGCCCAATTTCTTTCTATTTTTAGTAGAGATGGGGTCTCACTCTTGCTCAGGCT